>APFE030907648.1:5019-41337 GCA_000404065.3 Pinus taeda | reverse complement strand
GGTCTAGAGGTGCATTTGAATCTTCCAAACCATGACCCCTGTTAGAAAATGGAGGGAGCGTTTTGTCAATTGATCCATTAAATCCAAAAAAATCATGTGGTTTTCCCAAATTCATCTCCATATGTTCGAAAATTTCTTTTTAAAACAATGGCTAAAATAGGAAAATACAGAATTACAAAATCTGTAAACTAACCCTCCAACATTGCTTTGAAATTTCTAAACCATGAGGTCTCGATAAAATATGAAAGAGGCTTTTTGAAATCAGCTCGTTCCCAAGATTTTTTTTTTTTTTTTGGTTTTTTAAAATTCATGACCACCTACTTGGAATATCTATTTGAACAGGGTTACTAAAACAAGAAAAAATAGAGTGTTGTCATTTATTCTTAAATCACTTCTCTCCTTTAGTTGGTAAACTTGTTCTCTTTCAAGGTAGTTTTTCCTTATGTTGACTTGTATTCCCTTAGCCACAAAGATCTCTAATATTTGACCACAATACATTCAAAAATAATTTACTGCTAGAAATATTAACATGAGTATGCCAAACTATTGAAGAACCATTAGGGTTTGATGCAACATAACTAGGGTTTATGTATACTTTGCCCCTAAATTCAACTAATCATTTTTCTATGTCTTCTGCAACTTAAGTAAGGATTTCCAACTTGTTTTGATTCCTTTTCACCCTTCTAGTAAGTTTTGGTGGAATTTTATCACCTTTTAGGGTTTTGCCTTTTTTCTTCTCAACATACTTTGTTTTCCTCTATCTTTTTCTTCACTTTGAAATCTACCTTGCTTTTTCTTCTGCATCAATGATGATAACAACTTTGATCTTAGGGTTCATCCTAGCTTTGAAATTTAACCTTAGTTTATTAATAGGACGAGCGTGAGTTCTTTTTCCCTAAACCCCAAACTTTGTTTCGACTTCCTCATCCTTTCATAAACTTTAATCTCTCGTAATTTCACAAGGGATTCATCATGTTTTTGAACATGAAGGTGACTAGATTCTTTCTTAGTTCCCCGCGCTAGGGTTTTAATATAAACCTCTTCACATGCCCTGATCAACCCATATTTCAAAGATTCTAGTGCTGTAAACACTTCTACCAACTTTGAAACACTCTAACCAAAGATTGTAAGATACTCAACGAGCTTCTTGCACAGTAATACTACAAATATGGGTTTGTTGGAAAAATATGTTTTAGGGAAAACAAGGTGGATTAGGGTTTGCTTTTTAACGACTCTATTGGGCATAAAAATGTTGGAAATGTCATATCATGCAGGAGGAATACCAATACTGTATAAACCACCACTTGAGCACTCATAAAATTGAGATTAATGGGTCAAAAAGCAAGTTTTTAATTTTTTTGAAACGCGCTACGAAAAAAATTTCGTAGTGCCAATCAAACTTTTACTATAGGTCAAAACATTGAGCGGAACTTTGCATAAACTTAGGGTTAGGAGAAAGAGGTTTAATGACACATTTTCCTAGGCTTAGAAAACTTTACAAAGAATATAACACCTCCTTTACATAGGATGACTTTGCCAAAGATGGACTTATATCATTGCCTTGAAATGAAGGTGTAAACTTGATGCTAACAACAAGTAAGGTTTATCCACTAACATACACAAATAAATGAACCAAAGAAGAGAATGCATTGTGCGATGTTGATTACAACATTATTGACGACATGAAGAAGACTCGAGCTAACATATCTATTTACAAATTAGCCAAGTTGGCTAGCCAAAGAGAACTGATTGTTCATACTTTTGCTCATTACCTTCATCAGGAAAAAATTCTATTTCTTCCAAAGCTTCTTCATTAGTTAAGTCTAAAACCAATTCAAATATTGAATCCATTGTCAATGCTGATAATGTTAACTCGAAATATATTGTTCCTCCATTCTTAGTGAAATTTGAGAGTTTCAATTACAATGTTCACAATTGTCTTGTTGATTCTGGAGCATCGACTCATGTCATGCCCTTATCGGTAACTAAGAAGATTAATGAAAAAATAGAAAAAAACAAATAGTACAACTTGATAGGTCTCAAGTTCAAGTTACTGGGGAATTGAACAATGGATTGATTTGAATTTCTTCTAATTCTCAAGTTCATCATTTTATCGACATAGTGGTTGTGGACATCCCAAAAGCATATGATTTGTTGCTAAGTAGGCACTGGTCGAGTAAACTACAAGGATATTTTGCATCAGACTGGTCCCACGTGTGGATACCTACAAGGGAATAATAATTAGATTAGGGTATATAGTGAACCTCTCATGAAGTATACAATCACAGAACTGGAAGTGCCTAATGAGCCTATTGGTGTTGCACAAGAAATCTTGGGAAACTGATTTCTAGAATTTGATATAAGATGTTATCATGCATTGCCATCATCCATACCATCAAACACCCAACTATAACTCCTTCTTTGTCCTCCAATTGATGATAAGGAATCGTGTACCATAGATGTAATAAATTTAGTGTAGTTAATAACCATTTTAATACTAACCTTTGGGATTTGTACTATGACAAATAAAAAACAAAGGATGGAGCTAGAGTAGGTTGTATCTTGGTAGACCCTAAGAAGAAAAAATACTTGATCTCATGTTGCTTAGAGTTTGATTGTACTAGTAAAATTGATGAATACGAAGCACTAATTCTTGGATTGAAGAAATCCACTGACCTCAAGGTAGAAGGTTTAAAGGTAATAGGTGATTCCGAAATTATTAGTAGACAGACACATAAAGCATTCATTGTGTTTCACCTAATCTCAAGAACTACCAGTAAGAAGTGTGGAGATTAATTTATTCTTTCAAATATTTTGATATTAAGTCTGTACCAAGAATAAATAATGCCTCCACAAATACTTTGGCCAATGCAACCACTAGGTTCACTCCACTTAGGGATGGGTTTTCAATTGAAATAATTTATAAACCTTTCCATGATAACGTAACTAAATTACACATGTTTAATGATGATCAACAAATTCTGAATTTCCTTGTCAACAAAGATATATTTAAGGATGAAACTATTGATAAGGATGAGCATGGCATAAATTTAAAAAAATATCCAAAGTACATGATGGTAACCCAATGCCTAAGGTGTCGTTTCATTAGAAAAACTCTTTGATTTGCAGAACCAATTTAGAGGTGCTACGAACATGAAGACCCAAAGTTCGACTCTATCACATGAATGCATCAACTTAGGGATAAATGAAGATCCCAAGTATATCAATAATGGCACATGTTATTCTCCTAAAGAACAACACACATTTATTCAATTATTCAAGCAATATTGAGATGTGTTTGCGTGGACCTATGAATATTTGATGACCTATGACACGAGGATAATTTGCCATGTTATTATGATTAAAGACGAGGTCAAGCCTTTTAAAAAAAAGTTGACAAAGGTACATCTGACGCTTGAACCATTGATTCAAAAGGAGTTGAAGAAATTACAGGGTGCTTGTATCATTTTCAAATTTTGACATTCAACTTGGGACTCAACGTTTTTCCTAGTAAGGAAGAAGTTCGGTGAAATTAGATTATGCGTAGATTTTAGAAATCTCAATCGAGATTTTGACAAGGATAATTACCTTGTTCCATCAATTTAACAAATACTACAAACGGTCTCAGGCACTAAAATGTTTTCACCATCGAATGGTTTCTTAAGATATAACCAAGTGTTGGTAGCAAAACCTGACTGACTCAAGACTACCTTTAGGATGAAATGGGGTACATTTTGCTTATAGGCGAATGCATTTTGGTTTGATTAATGCAAGAGAAATTTTTTAGCATACAATAGGTATCACATTTCAAGGATTGATTGGTTGAAGTGTGGTGGTCTAACTTGACGATGTAACAATCTTCTAGAAAATAAGATCCGACCACCTACATCATTTAAAGCAAATCTTGAACTGATGCAAAAAATATGGCATATCTTTGAATCCAAAGAAAAGTATCTTCATAGTGTTCGAAGGGAACCTCCTGGGACACATAATAGAGAGAAGTGGTATCAAGGTGGATCCATAACATGTTAAGGCAATTACTCAGATCCCTTATCCCATTGGGAATAAAGTGATGCAATCCTTCATTGGAAACATAATTTTTCTCAGATTATGAATAGATTGTCAAATCACTAGAGGACATGATTAAGAAGGATGAAACATATAAATGGGGCCAAAATAAAAGGGATGCATTTTCCATAATAAAACAAGAAATAGCTAAAGCACCAACATTAAACAACTCGAACTTCGAGAAGGGTTTCTTGCTATATACTTTCATCTTATATTATTCGATAACGACCATCTTAACTCAAAAGGATGATCAAGACAATGAGCGACCAATCTCATGCATGACTGCAAGCTTACAAGGATCAAAACTAAATGATCTCGCTATGGAATAACAAGCTTATGCGATTTATAAAGAAATAAAACATTTCAGGCCGTATATTCTCAAGAATGATGTCATTATGTTTGTTTCCCATCTGATAGTCAGATCATTGTTTTTACAACAAGAATAGGGCAAGCAGAGGGAAAAATGGATGACATGTTTACAAGAGTATGACTTAGAGTTCAAACCAATTCATATCATTATATACCATGGTATTTTTCTGATTTCCTCAAAAGTAACAAATTCACAAGACGAAGATGCATATGGTTGGGAGCATGAAATCAATATGTACAATATTTACTCAACCACTCCATCAAATACACCATCATCAAGATACGTAGATATTTGATAATAATTAGAACATGGGACCTTGCCTCGCCATATATCAAGAAAATAAAATAGGGCCATTAAGCTCAAAACACTATCATGTCAATTTGGTCCATGGCATGCCTTTTATGAAACATCATAATGGAATTTTTCTGAAGTGTTTAGAATCTCCTAACCTAGAGAGTGTTTTGAAGGACTTGCATGACGGACTAGCCAATGGACACTATGATGGAGACACTATGATACATAATATTATGCGAGCCCGGTAATACTGGCTAACTTTATTCAAAGATGCTCATGCGTACACTCACAAGTGTCTAATTTTCGAAAAGTGTGATAGTTGAGAGAGGAGATTGACTGCTCCACTACAACCAATTGCAGATGAAGAACCTTTTTAGCAGTGGGGATTGGATGTTATCAGAGATATTATTCCTCACTTGTTGAAGCAACATCGATACCTTTTAACAACCACAAATTATTTCACTTGGTGGGTTGAGGCTATACCTATCAAGCAAACAAATGATCAAGAAGCCATCCATTTTGTTAGTCAGAACATCATTGCCAGGTTCAACGTTTCTTCTTCACTTGTGTTTGACAATGCAACACATTTTTTATCGCTAAAATTATATGGTTTTGCATTAGAAAATAGTATAATATTAAATAATTCTTTGAATTACTATCCTTAGGGTAACAATTTAACATAATCCATGAATACAATTTTAATTTGCATTATAAAGAAAACCATGTTGAGTGAACAAAAAAATTGGCATAATGCTTTAACTAATGCCCTTTGGGCTGATCGAGTTACTCTGAAACCTTCTTTGGGAACTTCTCCTCATTTCCTTGTTTATGGAAAAGAGGCAATCCTACCACCAAACCTCTACCTCCTAGCGTTGGAGTTGTCCCAAGAATCCCAAGGTAGACCTTTCCCAACCATTCAGAAGAGGATTGTCACTCTTCTTAATTTGAAGGAAGAAAGGAAGAAAACCAAAGCAATTTTTTCCATTCACCAAAAGCGCCTGAAGTGATGGTTCAATAAAACATCTGTAGGAGGCAAATAATTTAACATGGGAGACCTTGTCCTGAAGTGGGATAAAGGCCACGAGGATAAGGGAAAACACACTAAGTTTAAGTCCTTGTGAATTGGTTTGTACCTAGTACATGAAAATCTTGGCCTTCATACTTATCGTCTACAATATTTGGACGAGAATATTGAACCTCTTCCTATGAACGACCAAGATTTGAAACTATATTTTTAGTAGCAGCCTTTGGGATGCAACCTTCTCATGTACATAATGCTTTTGATTTCATTTTTCTTTGTTGTTTTTGTGTTGTGCATATACCCTTGTCATGGTTTCTTTTCAATTTGTTTGTAATGCATTTTGATGTTCAATTATTCTTTTATATCATTGTACATAAATAAGATCTTTTGTGAAAGTGAATCCTGTTTTGCTCAATGATAATTTGTCAAAAGTTTGAAAGGTCATTGTGGCAACTCTGTAACCTGTTAGCACTCAAAACCTTTCCTTAGAAGTTTTGGAAGAAGGGAAGGCTTCAAGGTAACCACAAACCAACTTTTAAGCATAGGCTCTAGCTAACCTATGGCTCAGAGAGGGCTCTCTCTATATAATTTAGCTATGTTTGCTTAGATATTAGGTTAGTTCTAGAGTTCAGGGGGGTTATTGATTTGTATGAAGATTTGGTGGTGGAATCCTTAAAACAGCTAGATAGGTTGATGCCTTTAGGCCATTGGGCAATGGAGTCAAAGAAGGGGTAGCAAAGCTGGAGTTAACTCACTAAAGGGAATGTTCAAGGAGCAAGATAGCAAAGTGAAGTACAAATCATTAGACTAAATGGTGAAATGAGTTTTAATGGAGGTGAGAGGGCAATCAAGAATCCTCAAACCGAGGCTAAGATGGGGGAACAACAGTGAATCATGAGTAAAGGGAAATTAAGAATCCTTTCCTATAGACCAAAGGAGAAACTACGGAAGCTAATGAGTAGTTAAGAATTCCCTAGCTAAGATAGTTTAAGAGAAAACATTAAGAATGCATAACAGTAAGACAGAGTGCAGTTAAGCAAATTCTGAAGTAATATTCAAGTTAAAACATTGAGACTTCTAAAACATTTAAGATTATGGAACAAATTTAAGAGAGATAAAACAACACAAGAGAATTACGCATTTGTACTTCGCTTTACACATGAATCCCTTGAAATATCTGATCTTTATTCATCAATCCAACATGCTGGCCCAGTTAGTGATACAAAAGCTTTCACAGTCTTTGAACAAAATTCTATTGAAAGTATAAGAATCCACACCACATACTTTGATTTGTGAAGTATTTATACAAATTGTTTTTACAAAATATCCCAAACTAACTTGGGAATTAATCTAGGAAATTCAAAATATCTTCTCTCAAGAAAATAGAGACAGATATTGAACTGCTTTCTTGCTGTCCCTTTTATTACGGTTTAGCTGGAAGTTTATGGTTGCTAATACTCTGTGCTGGCCAAAGGCTGTTGTCTTCTATATTGATACTCTTTGACACAGATACTCTTTGACCCTGTAACCTTTGACTCTGATATTCTTTTACCTCGTTGACTATGTGTTTGACCTTTACCTGTGTTTTGCTATAGTAAGTCAGTCAACTTTTCCCATTCTTGATCTGTTGGTAACCAGATACTCAACATTCTCCGGTAAGTTTCATCTACCTCAGTGTATTTTGAAAATGAAGGCTTATTTACAAACATATGTTTTACCTCATGCTAGAGGTAAAATTGATTTTCAAAGGCACTGTACAATACCTTTCCTGTTGGTATTCCTAAAACCTGTGAAGTAGCCACTTGCTGCCTTGCTACATCCCTGAGTTTGTCGTTGTAATCTCCTTGTTCCATAAGTTTATCATGAATGACTAAGGGATTAGGTTATCCCTTTTCCTTTAGCTTATCAAACTTAACCATGACCTTGTCGACGACTACTTGCATTTCCTTGTTCTTTTCCTCTAAGTTATGCATAAGGTCCCTCTTGGCGAGGACTTTCTTACCTCCAGAATAGCAGTAATCTTGTCTTCAATTTCGAGTTCCTGTAATTGGTACTTGTTCTTTGAATTTAAGAACTGGATGAGCCTGGTAGCATCTCTAGGCCTGTCGCCTAATTCTATCTTCACTTTCTCAATAGCCTTTGTTATTAATATTATGAGATCAATCTGCTCGAATATGACCTGTATGGATGGCCAAATATCATTGACAAAGTCAATGATATTGGCCCACAATTTTTCCTTGGCTTTTCCAAGAGGCTCCTTCAGTGTCAAGTCTCTTTCCATTAACTTTAGCTTTTCCTTTATCCTTGTGGCCTTCTATTCCTCCTCTTTCTGCATAATCTTGGCAAGCTTATAGTCTGTTTCTAAGCTTGCCACTTGTTCCTTTAGCTTGTTTATCTTGTTTGCCTGAATAGACATTTCTTCCATGGCATGAACAAGCTTGGTTGCTTCATCTGTTGTTATACCTGCTACTGTTGTAGAAGCTACTGATGTAGATGCTGCAGTGGTGATGGGCAAGGCAGTGCCCATAGGAGTTTTTGGAGCCAATGTAGCTACCAATGTAGATGGTATTGTAGTAGTCACTGTAGGGATTACAGTTTCTAGTGTGGTCCCTACTTCACCTTGCTTCAATTGGATTAAGGCATCCAATTCCTTCTCCGTGCTCCTCAATTGATCATTTAGCTTGAGGACTAAATCCATTAAGTCCTCATGCTGAGTTTGATATTGTAACACCTCCTGTGTTTATGGATGATGTAAAGAGGTACCTTTAGTTGTTTCTTCAATGAAGCAATGTCCTTGTTCTCCTGTTTTATTAACTCCTCTATTTCTTTGATATCTTTGGGATCATGTCCCACCTCTATGATCAAGTCTTCCAAAGACTTGATTATGTTATCCTTGGCTTGTGATGAAGCCTGTTCAAGTTGATACTGAGCTGAGATGTTGTTTAGGGAACTTTGCAGTTGATGAACAACTATGGACTTCCTTGTCAGGGTGGAGTAGATCATTTCTCCATCCTACTTGTGAAACTCTATTTGGTCCACAGTGTGAATATCCCTGGCCAACACCTCAAAATAAACTTTCTTATAGTCAGTGGGTGCCCTTGGTTTCTGCACAGTTGGTTGAATGAAGGACAAGTCTGCATCTTCCCTCTTTGATGTCAAAGGCTGACATCAATCTATTATGACATGGAGTAGAAAGTTTGAAAAGCTGAACACATGTCTCAGATTTCAACCCTTCATTCCTCATTTTTATCTTTTTGAATATGTCTTTGATACTTTTATCCTACTTTGCTGGCCTACTGAAAGACGAGGTATCTACACTCATCTGTCTCTATATCATCTGGGTTCTTGAGGATGACGGGGGGTGTGTTTCCTCTGAAGGAACAATACCTTTACTCCTTTTTGGCTTAGAATCAATTATTTCCACTGAGCCATCGGTGTCTTGCTACTCTGACATAGGATTGAGTCTAGGCCTTTTGCTTTGGCCTCTTTCATATTGAACATTGAAGGCTCGTGTCCCTGAACTTGACCCTTCCTCCCTACCCCTTTTGGGATTTTTCTCCTCATTCAAAGGAGTCTGCATGATAGGGGGAGTGCTCTTGTCCCTTCTTGAGGTGGTACCTGCAGAAATGAATTTTCATCAAGTTGATTTTCTAGATCTAATAATGTGTTTTCCACAACAACTTTAATATTGTCCCTGTCCTCTAAAGTGTTTTCCACCCATTGAAATTGGTTGGCATACTTTTCTATCTCAGGGATACGGTGATGGATATAGGGAGCCATCTTGTTTTTCTGCCTTCTTTTGCAGATGAAATCCAAGGGCTCATATCTCCATATGAAGCTTTTTTTTTTTAATTTTAATCTCTGAAGGATCATGTCTACCTCCTTTCTAGCTTCCCTGCTATTACAAATAAAATGACCCAATTGGTCTTTAATCTTGAGCTAGGCTTTATTTTTGGCTTTGACAAAGTTTACCTCGTTTGAATTTATTATCTTCTTGTAGTACTCCAGGAAAATAACCTCATTGCGAGGTATTTAGGTAGTTTGTATGGGGCAAGCTGGCACCCATAAATCCTGATTTTAGTGTGGTTTTGGTACAAGTACCAATCTCCCACCTGATGATTGATATTTAAATGAAGGATTCTCCTGATCTCAAGACTGATTCTTGGTGGAGGGGTTCCACTGAGCATGGTCATCATAGGGTGGACAAAAGAATCTATGAATTCATTGTATGAATAGGGGGAGGAATATTGATGAATCGATGGGGTCCAAAAGATGACTAATTTTGGTTGGCCCTTGTTGTCCAACTTTTGCAATGTAAGTGGGAATTTATTTTCTTGGAAGTAGAGGAACATGTGGTATAGTACTGATGAGTACTTGAAAACTCTTTCATTTCCCATTCTTGTGAACTGCTCATGCTTTCTGTCAGCTATGAATGCGGCAAAGTCATAAATAGTTGTAGGAGGTTGTCCTAGGGTATAGATGGGCATGAAAGCAAGGATGATTTCATCAATGTACTCACTTGTGGAGTAACACAAAACACAAGATATCATGGACACAATATTTCAGCCCCAAGAAGAAAATATAGTTGCTACATATGAAGGGGGGTCTTTAGGGGTATACTTCTCTTCTATGATGAAGGTTTGGATCAATTGGGCCAATATTGCAGAGCTGAGTTTGAGATATAAGTCTAACAGGTATCCAATTGAGAGGGGAGTTAGGTTTGGCCCTGGTTGGAGCTGCAACGTCTCATTGATGGACTCAGGAGTGATGGTGAAAAGGACTTTTTGGTCATGAGACATGATGGCTTTGTGACTGGGAACGTAGCAAGCATAGCACATATGTACAATTTCAAGAAAAATGTGGCCTTGGGGGAATTGGTACTTGGGAAAATTTGACTCCCAAAGGCCAATTTCGTCAGCATGGATCAAAAACTTGTCCCTACTTTGGCAATGTATTTTGAGCAGGATCTCTATGACATAGGTATATTTTATTTGGAAATCTCTATTAGCTAAGGGAAGGTGGTCTAGGTCCAAATGGGGCATGGAGATGGGTCTCAGGTTAAATGCAGTAGGGGAAGCCATAATTCGGTTCTTGTGGATTCAAATTAGGCTTGCTTAAGGTTGAATTGGGGTTTTCAGAGGTAGCTTAGAAATTTTGGGGTTTGAGTATTCAGCAAGGTGCATTATGTAGTCTATTGGAGTAATTTCAATTAAGTTTTAAGTTTAAAAAAATAATTAATGACTAGCCTAACTTGAAATTCACAGGGTGTTTGGTGAATTCAGGTTTAAATACTTGAAACTAAGGCAAATTGACTCCGAGCAGGGTAACTGATAGCTGCAATTGGTTAAAGGGTGCTTGTGGAAGTTGCACAGTTGACTAGATGGTTTGTGGAATTCTCTGGAGTGAAATTCACACGTGGGTTGACGGCTTCGATGTTTTGTAGGTGTCGTGCGTGCATACAGAAGCTTGCAGGCGAAAGTTAAGCGAAAAAGACATTTTTGGGGCTTTTTGGCTTTTATATGGAAAAAATGTTTTTCGGCGGGTATGGGTCAATAGTGACTGATTTTTCACAGCGGGGAGGCGGTAAGCGGTTAATTTTGCACCGCTTATGGGCGTCGGGTGGTATTTGGGAGGGGCTTCCCGATTCCACTCAGCGACTGACACATCGCTAGGGCGGTCTCGTGGAAAACAAATTTTTCGAGCATGTATCGTCCGGCAGATGATCTTGTCTGAAATGGTTTCTAGGGTGTTGGCTCCAGGCCTTAAGATTAGATGGTGGTCAGGGCGCGATTGCATGCAGAGGTTAATGGGGGGCCCGACGGGCACTTTAAATATGTCGGTATCAGGATTAATGGTGGATTAAGGCGAGATTAGGTTACCGGGGTTGTTAGCGGAGAGCTTAATCAGGGTTTTACCTAACTTAATCACAGATCGATTAGTTAATGGGTTTTTGTCGAGTTTGATGTATATTATAGTTTATATTTAAACTAGGGTATAAGTATAAGTTTATATTAGAAATTAATATATACATGAAAAGGGTTATTAATGGGAATTAATATATTAGTTAGAAGTTAATATGAAAAACATTGGAAATAAATAGCACCAAGCATAATGTATTTTCTGTGATTTGTTTGTTTTCAACATATATGCATTATAACTTAGGCTAAAGTGTTTTTGTGGGTTTTTCATATGAAAGGGGAATTTACATGGGGGTGATTACTTTCCCTAGGTAAGTAATGTTTTAACCTTAGGAAAAGGGGTTTTATTAGGGAAACAAATGATGAAGGGGGGATGAAGTTTTAGGAGGGGAATTTGGTACTTGGTATCCATAAGTCATTGAGGCGAGGGTTTGCTCCCTCCAGAAGTCAGAGAAATGCTCTGGGCCCCTTTGACTTTGGGTTTTTTAGTACTTAGAACCTTATTATGGGAAATTAGTTAAGTAAATAAGTAAAATGAATGGCGGAAGTTAATCAATTGACCTTGAAATCCATCTTCATGCTTGATTGACCATTTACATTTGAAACCTATGATGAGAGATGATAAATATGCTTTTTTCCCTATCATCATATTTTTGCAACCTTTCTCCTACTTACCCATCTACTTGTCCTACCATTTTTTCTTCACTTTGTTAGGGTGCATTTAGACTAGCAAACCCTTATCAAAACATTTTTTTCTCTTTTCACAAAGTAAACTATCTAATTCTATCACTATATCATCCAAGGGATCATATTAAACTGATGAGCTCCTTTTGTTTTACTCTACCTAATCTAATGATCCGCCAAGATTAAACAGTTTGGTCAGATTTTATTCTCAAACTATCAACATGAAATTTAAAGCATGGCATAATCAAGATTAAATAGTTTGATTACCTTGGATTGTGGCATGAATCACAAGCTGCACACAATCATTATTTTGCATAAAGTAAATAGTAGTGGCATTTTAGAACTTTCATGGTCTCTTTTTATTTTTTGGGGTTCATATTTTTCACTTTTTTTGGACATTTTTCTTTATTCTTTTTGTCCTTTAATTTTTCTTTTCGGACATACCCTCTTTTCATTTTTTATTTTTCAATATGGAAAACATCTGCAGAAAGCAAAGGTATGTGCATATTACAAGGCTTAAACTTAGCCATTCAAAATTATGACTCCTATTGGTATAGGAACCTAACATAACCTTTGGAAACTTTAGGTCTCCTTCTACTTGTTTGGTCTTGAATATATTAAGAGTCAATAATGTTGGAAATAATAACGAGAGGGGGGGGGGGGAAGGGTGAATCATTATTTACAATCTATAACTTTTTCATTTCCATAACCAAATTTATATACACTACTTCAATGAAGGGAAATCGTGTGTGCACGCAACTGTTCTTGAGGAAACCAACGTATATCTAGTGAAATTATGATTCAGTTAATTCATCATATATTAAACAGTAACCATGTCTAGTAATAACAGAATAAACCATCACACATAAGCAACACACATGAACACCAAGATTTAAGGTGGAAACCCAATGTGGGTGAAAACCACCTACTGCTGTCGTCTCTTTCTTCTTTTAATAATAAGAAAATATGTTTACAATCTTGTATTGGTGCAAAATCATACCACTACACAGGCTTCTACCTGTAGAAGGCTACAAATTTCTCTCGTTCTCTAGCTTCTAATGGAAGGGAGCTACAACCCCCTAGCTCTTGTACTAGCCAATATGTTTACTAGTACGTAGGCACAGACCTACAGAAGGCTACAACCTTATTTATTCTTCCAGGGACCACGTTTCATGAATTTTTAGACTGGATACTCCTGGATTACAACACCAAAATCTAAAGGCCACGTTTCATCCAATTTTCATACTGGACCCATCAACAACATTGAAGCTCAAAATCATAACTGCAATACAACCATCAAATACATTTGCATCAACCAATCACTGAAACTCAATCATCACTCTCCGAATCAACCACAACTCAATCAATCACTGACAACCTCTAAACCTATGTCACAACTGAATCATTCATTCATACTTAATCAACTTCAATTGATCAACTGGAACAGATAGATCACTGTAACTAGTACATAGATCTGAACCCAAAACAATACATCATCATTCAGAACCAGCTATAACCTCAAAACCATGCATCAGAGTGTATACGCTACTTAGCTGAACCCAAACTACGTGTATACGCTACTTCCTTTAGCCCAATCTGCGTATATCTCTAAAGACACTGAATCATAAAACTTCTGAACCACAAACTGTACCATTCAGGGACATTCTGAAGATCTATTGTCATATTACTGAGTTCTAAATAGATAGCAACAAGGATCACCCTTCCTTCTCAATCAATCAATCAATCAGACTCAATTTCCTTATATATTCAGTTCTATTTTCTGATCTAATATGACATCATTGACAAACAACATAAACCAGTAGTACTGATCTGATAGATCAATCATCCTTTAACATCAAGCTTTTCTTTTGCATACACTACTTGGAAGAGCTGAACTAGCGTGTATACGCAACTTCACCAAAGCGAACCGGTGTATAGATTTGCAAATACTTACTTATAACTTCATTGCACTTCCCGACTTCAGACATACCCAGGTCATATATATAAAGGATAAAATATGTGTTAGCAATTAGATCTAGCCCATCCATTATCAGATCACATAATGATAAATCATTATGATCCTGATCCATCATTAGATCTCATCACAATCAATCAATCTGAACATTCAGAACACTGTCACCAAAATGTAGTCATTGGAACACAAAGCATAACCCAGAACTCTGCATCAACAACCAAAACCAACTGCAACTTCAAACATCATAGTTCATAAGGTATACGCTACTTCGATGTGTCGAACTAGCATGTATACACGCTTTTATCAAAGCGAAACAACGTACATATCTACAAATACTAACTTAAAACTTCACAACTATTCCAGACTTTAGTCATACCCAGATCATAACATTTACAGAATAAAACATGCGTCAATATTCAGATCTAGACTGTTCATGATCAAACCACATAATGATAATTCATTTCATGCTTTATGATACCGATCCATCATCCATCATCAACCACATAGGTGCATCCTTAGTTCAGATCAAGAAAAGCATCAGAAGCTCTCATAACCTGCATATATGATCTAACACTTCATAAGATATTCAATACTTGCACACCTTGGCCTAATGATCTTCTCCTCCTTATATAGTTTTAGTCCTTTCTCAATACCTTGGACCAAAACCACTTAGGACCAATACCTTGGACCAAATACCTAGGGTCAATACCTTAGACCAAATACCTTGGACTAAATACCTCAGACCAAAACCTTGGTTTTCCAACATGTGCATGCTTTTCCTCTTGTGAAAGTGCATGTATATGTATACGCTCCTTTTGTTTGGTTAACAGCGTGTATACGCTCTTTTTGTACATTGAACCCGCGTATACAACTTAACATACCTAAAAATGTCCTTTTTATTCAACTTCTTGATTATGATATGTAGTCCTTTGTTCCTTCATCCTATTCTTTTGTACCATGACTTTGTTACTTATGAATAGACTTGTTATAATGAGATTTTCCATTTTACATTTCTTTTGAACTGGTTCCTTTGAACTGCCCTTCGTTTTGTCACATCTGTAAACACAATTGCCATGCATTATGTCACTTCTAATATCCCTCCTGTAGATTCATCTAGTTACCATATACAAGTGAGTTGTTCTACTACAAGTGGGTTTCCATCAAGTACAACGCATACATCATGATGCCAACAATCTCCCCCTTTGGACTTGATGACAACAACAACACCAAGACACTCTCCCCCTTTGACATCAAGGGCAAAGGGTGGACCAAGATATTCTCCCCCTTTGATATCAAGGGAAAATGGCTGACTAAAGTGAAGGCTTTCATATCTAAAAAGCTGAATATAAACATTGATCATGCTCCCCCTAGGCACATGCTGAATTTGCTGATTAAACTCCCCCTTTTTACATGTTGTGATGCACTAACCATCCATGCTCCCCTTGAGCACATGCAGAGTCTGCAAAAATATTTTCCAAAAGAATAACATGACTCTATGACTCACTTATGTGAGTTTGACCTTCCTATCACCAATGACTCATACATACATCAATATCCCAACCAAGTGCGGATATACCAAATTTGACTCATCGACCCAACCAAGTGGGGATATACCAATTGTTTATACATGACTGAAATATAGCAATTATTACATCATCCTTCATGCATAGTGGGGGTACACATTACATCATATGACCAAAAAGGACTCATTAGAAGACTATGACAGAGAGAGACATATTATTACATCATGGGCCTTTACATGACCTTTACATCAAATGATATACATGACATTTTTACCAAAGACCAAAGACCTAAACAAGACCATAGTAGTCATCAACAACTATCATACACCATATATGATCTGCACCATAAGCAATTGTCAGTAGCATCTAGACCAACAACCTGTATATGTCCATCATCAGTTCTTAAGATATGACAATGTAAATACCATCAACCTGTGACAAAGTATGTTGTATATAGATATCAACTCATCCTATTGATCTTATCAAGATCAACTTGCTCTGTTTCTTTAGTAGAAAGAGCCTTATCATAACCTTTCATGAATCAACTAAGCATATGTCATATCTCCAGGGAGTAACACAAAATCATTCACATCATATCAGATGTATGTGAAAATACCATAGTCATCATCTATGATCATAACATAATCATCAAGAACAACATGAAATTTCCACAATAACCCTCAATATATCAACCATGTATCGTCACTAGGGAATATCTCACATATGATAAGCATCAACCATGATAATCAACATATGTGAGTATCAACCTATCATCATAAGGTAAGAATTCATCATCATTATGTGACTAAGTAAGCCATGACTCCAAAAATCCATGTCTTCAAATAGCTATGTCTTCATTAGACCTACAATAACACCATTCTCTTGGCTAACCAACAATATTTATCAATATGCAACTTAAGTAATCATCCATGTATCAACATAATGTGTATCGATCAATTATGTATCTAGCAAACCATGAGCGCATGGTCATTTGTCAAGCTTTCTTGATACCATCAACAATAACAATCCTCAATGATGTGAGAGCCAAGAACTATAAGAATCCTGCATTATAACTGCACCATATGAATTTTGTGCATCTTTGAAGGCATGATGACACCAACATATTAAAAGAAATGAGTGGCTCATCATCAAATAATGAAGTTGTGTACTCAAGCTTTGTACTTCTCCTTGTCCTTATGAAGATCACCATGTAAGAAACATAAATGTATTGTATGCATCATCAAAAGTCATCCATAATCACCCATAAATTTGATCTGAATAACAACTATGTAACCACAAGCAATACAAGTATCATCATCATAGGCAACTCATAACCGTAACATAGCATGATGTATCATTTAGACACTTTTAGCCACAAGAGCCTCATCACCATTGATGAGAATCATTAGGTACCAAAGACTTCTAAACATGATGCCAATAATGCATTATTATAAGCATATGCTTCCCCTGAACCCGTGCCAAATGTTCATTGTCAGATCTGATCATTGCAAATATTAGTAAGAATCATCAAGGCATAAATAAAATATACATCAATTTTTTGACAACTTATGAGGACCGACACATTTCCACATATCATCAACAGATTGTAACCATCATCAAACAGAGAAGATAATTGACTGAACCATATCATACCCTTTTTCTTGAGTCTGTCCCACTGTTTTTCCCTGAAACCAACATATACGCGACTGTGCAGCTTCTAACTCGCGTATATACGTGAATTGTCTTCATGAAACTTGCGTATGAGATTTAGAACATCGAAGTTTCACAATTTCAACTCCCCCTGAGTCTGTTATGTCTGTACACTGTGCCATGCCACATTTTTCTGACAATACTTCCTTCTTCTTCCATATCTTCGAGTGTGATGATGTTTTCTCCTTTTGGTATTGTGCCTGAAATTTTCTCTTGCATTCCTTTGCTATATGTCCAAACTTGTTACATGCATAACATATTACATATTTCATATTCCTTCTATAACAATTAATGGCTTTGTGACCAAACATATTGCAAGAAAAACAATATCCCTTATAGTACCTGGAAGTTGATGATGTCTTTGTGTGATGGTTATTAGCTTGAACCATTCTACTTTTGCATCTTGCTGCAACATGTCCAAAATTATGACATATAAAACATTCAACATTATTCATCAGAGGAAAGAACTGATTATCACTTCCATAGTTAGGAGTAAATGATTTTCTTTGAAGACTCTCTTTCCTTGGTTGTTGATGGGGTTGGCCTCTTATCTCCTTGTAGAGCATTACGGATTTTGCACTAGAGTTCTTTGCTTCAGTTTGTGATTTAGATTCGCCTTTAACAATTTCATGAAAAACAAGACCATATTTGATGGTAGGAGACCTTTGACTACTAAGAATATCATCCAATATTAGTACTATCTTGAAATTGTAAAAGTTTATCCTTTTCTTCCAATTTTCCTTTTAGGATATTTACCTCAACCTGATATTGCTCTTCCTTTTCAAGATACTGCTTCTTCATGATTTCTTCAACTTTTATTCCTTCTTCCACTTGTTGCCTTAATTCGAGAACTTCATTTTCTTGTTCTTCAAGTGCTTGGAGTAGTTCTTCATTCTGCTTATTTGATTTTTCAAGATCTTCTTTTAGAGAGAGGATATTATCTTCAAGACTTTCATAGTAACTAGATCTATCTTTAAGTTTCTTGATTGTTGTACTCTTTTCACTTACTACATTTCTTAATGATGTCACTTCATCCTGCAGCTTTTGACATTGATCTTCCTTTTCCTTGTACTACTTCCTTACTTTGTTTCCTTCCTCCCACTGATATTTTAATATGGTAACTTCTTCTTTGTAGGAAAATTCCATTTTATCAATTAGATATTCTTGATCTCTAATTATATCTCTGAGCCTTTTAAATTCTGCTTCTATTTGATTTCTTTCTCTTTCACCCATAAGAGAAAATTCAGTTGTTTCACTATCACTTTCATTATCTTCAAATGAATAGAGAAATGTATCAATAGAGGAAAACAAATTCATACATGATAGTTCCTTTGCTTGTTCATCTTCATTCTGAGGTGATTCTGAATATAAAGAGTTGCTTCCACATAATCCCCACTCGTCTCTCCCACTGTCATAGTTCCTTTGAGATGCCTTCTTCTTTTGAGGTGCTTTCTTCTTTAGCTTCTTTCCCATTATTTCTACGGATCTCCTTCAAGTGATTAAGCTTCTGCCAAAGGACCTGCTTTGATACCAATTGTTGAATAATACTGAGAGGGTGGGGGGGGGGTGTGGGGGGTGAATCAATATGTATAATCTATAACTTTTTCATTTCCATAATCAGATTTATATACGCTACTTCAGTGAAGGGAACTCGCTTGTGCACACAACTATTCGTGAGGAAACTAGCGTATCGAGTGAACTTATGATTCAATTAATTCATCATATGTTGATCTTTAATCAATGCATCAGTACTTTATTAAACATTAAACAATAACCATGTGCAGTAATAATTGAATAAACCATCACACATAAGAAACACACATGAGCACCAAGATTTAAGGTGGAAACCCAATGTGGGTGAAAACCACCTGTTGTTGTCATCTTTGTCTTCTTTTAATAATAATAAAATATGTTTACAATCTTGTACTGGTGCAAACTCATACCAGTATGCAAGCTTCTACCTGCAAAAGGTTACAACCTTCTCTCGTTCTCTAGCATCTATTGGAAGGGAGCTACAACCCCTTAGCTCTTGTACTAGCTAATATGTTTATTAGTACATAGATGCCGACCTACAGAAGGCTACCACCTTCTTTCTTCTTCCAGGGACCACGTGTCATGAATTTTTAGATTGGATACTCTTGGATCACAACACCAAAATCTGAAGGCCATGTTTCATCCAATTTTCATACTAGACCCATCAACAACATTGAAGCTCAAAATCATAACTGCAATACAACCATCAAATACATCTACATCAAACAATCACTAAAACTCAATCATCACTCTCTGAATCAGCCACAACTTAATCAATTACTGACAATCTCTAAACCTCTATCACAACTGAATCATTTATTCATACTTAATCAACTTCAACCAATCAACTGGAACAGATAGATCACTATAACCAGTACACAGATCTAAATCTAGAACACTACATCATCATTCAAAACTAGCTATAACCTCAAAACCATGCATCATAGTGTATACGCTACTTGGCTGAACCCAAACTATGTGTATACACTACTTCCTCTAGCCCAACCTGCATATATCTCTAAATATACCGAATCATAAAACTTCTGAACCACAAACTGTACCAATCAGTGACATTTTGAAGATATACTATCATATTAATGAGTTCTAAATAGATAGCAAGAAGGATCACCCTTCCTTCTCAATCAATCAATCAATCAAAGTCAATTTCCTTATATATTCAGTTCTACTTTATGATCTAAGAAGACATCATTGACAAAAAACAGTAAGATAGTAGTACTGATATGATAGATCAATCATCCTTGAAAATCAAGCTTTTCTTTTGCATACGCTACTTGGAAGAGCCGAACCAGCATGTATACGCAACTTCACCAAAGCGAACAAACATATAGATCTGCAAATACTTGCTTATAACTTCGCTGCACTTCCCGACTTCAGACATACCCAGATCATCATATATAAAGGATAAAATATGTGTTAGCTATCAAATCTAGCCCATCCATTATCAGATCACATAATGATAAGTCATTATGATCCTGATCCATCATTAGATCTCATCACAATCAATCAATATGAACATTCAGAACACTGTCACTAGAATGAAGTCACCAGAACACAAAGCATAACCTAGAACTCTGCACCAACAACCAAAACCAACTGCAACTTCAAACATCATAGTTCATAAGGTATATGCTAATTCAATGTGTCAAACCAGCATGTATACGCGCTTTTACCAAAGCGAAACAATGTACACATCTGCAAATACTAACTTAAAACTTCACATCTATTCCAGACTTCAGTCATACCCAGATCATAACATTTACATAATAAAACATGCGTCAGTATTTAGATCTAGACTATCCATGATCAAATCACATAATGATAATTCATTTCATGCTTTATGATCCCGATCCATCATCCATCAACAACCACATAGGTGCATCCTTAGTTCAGATCAAGCAAAGCATCAGAAGCTCATAACCTGCATATATGATCTAACACTTAATAAGATATTCAATACTTGCACACCTTGGCCTGATGATCTTCTCCTCCTTATATAGTTTTAGTCCTTTCCCAATACCTTGGACCAAAACCACTTAGGACCAATACCTTGGACCAAATACCTAGGGTCAATACCTCAGACCAAATACCTTGGATCAATATCTTGGACCAAAATACCTTGGACTAAATACCTTGGACCAAAACCTTGTACTTTCCAACATGTACGCGTGTATAAATATATTCTCCTTTTGTTCTATTACCCCGTGTGTATACGCTCTTTTTGTATAGTGAACCCATGTATACAACTTAACATACCTGAAAATGTCCTTTTTATTCAACTTCTTGATTTTGATATGTAGTCCTTTGTTCCTTCATCCTATTCTTTTGTACCATGACTTTGTTACTTCTGAATAGACTTGTTATAATGAGATTTTCCATTGTACATTTCTTCTGAATTGGTTCCTTTGAATTGCCCTGCATTTTGTCACATCTGTAAACACAACTACCATGCATTTTGTCACTTCTGATATCTCTCTTGTAGATTCATCTAGTTATGTAGATTCATTTAGTTACCATATACAAGTGAGTTGTTCTACTACAAGTGGGTTGCCATCAAGTACAACACATACATCATAATGCCAACAAATAACATTCTGACAGAAAATATGGAGAATGTTAGTGGAGCTACAACACCCTATATCTATTATATAATATTTGTTTCTCAAATTGGTGTTTGTATCAAATGATTTAGAACCAGTCAACTCAGTCAAGTAAAGATGAGAAAGGAGAAAAACTCAAGCGAGTAAATCTACTCTAGAAGATATTTAAATCCTCGTAAAACAAGAAACAAACTCTCTTGCCCGTAAACTAAGTTGGGATCCATTTTCTTCCCTGGTGCAATGAATGCCAAATAAAATTCCATTGAGCATAAATGAAAATAATTAAAGGGTAAATGAATGAGAAATACTTCATGTGTAGAGAGGTGATGCAAGCAACTTCGTTAGGGTACTGAATAAGTCTGCTAGTAGTGAAACAATGCTTGTGATTTATTGAATGACTTTGTCAGGGTATTGAATAGGTTGCTGGAAACAAAGAAACACTAGGGATTCAAATCAAAATTCTGAACATCCTAAACTCACAAATAAATAAAATGTGTTTAAACTGATGAAAGTGACGGAAGAGACTACATCTATAACTAAGGCTAAGTAGTGAAGCTAAAGTAATTCATAGGATGCATAAATAATTCTCGAGGACTATAATTCTACCATAAATAAGGCTTAAGCAGAGAAGCTAAGGTCCTATCAATGAATTTCCAAGTGTCGTAGCTGCAACAACAACCCACCAAAATTCTCGACCTTGTCTAATTTTGGAGCTCCTACCAGTATCTCTAAAGATCAAGCCCTAAAATTTCCCAAGTGATTGATCTCATCATCAACTTTATTGAGTTCTACCTAAGTAAGAGTTCACTCACTGTTTACAAGGCTAGCACAATTTTCAACACTAGCGTGGGTGCATTTCCTAGCGATAATCTAGCTCCTAAGCTTGTCACATTTTCTTGCTCTCTATCACATTTTGAAGTGCTAGCGGGTCGAACGTGTGGATCATCTATATAAGAAGTTCAACCCCCAAAGTTTATTTCATCGTTTTATTTCATTGTTCATGATCTCCATGCACTTTTCCTTCATAAATCCCTCGTAATATCCTTGCCAAATCCTAGTGTGCATGCACATCAATATTGGGTAGACTTCGTTCCTTCTCACTATAAATTTGTGATTGTGTTGTTTGATTTTTGCAAGTTTGTATTTGAATGTGTTTTGCCATTCCACAACCTTTATCATTATGGTTAATGGTTAAATGCATATATATATGAAGGTTTTCATTTTAAATGACACATCCGTTGTAGAAATTGCCACTGTAGATCACCTGGTTATGCAATATACTAAAACAAAATACAAGATTTACTTCTACAACACTTTGCGGAAGCTTAATCAATTTGAGGTAGATTAATCAGAACACATATAACATAGAAGAAGAAATCATACATATGAAACACAAAATAAATAACCCGGGGAAAGCCTCAGCCTAAAACCCCAACTCTGTATTATCATACAAGTGGAAATATAGTCCGGATTACAAAAGGAATTAGCTCACAAGCTATCCTGCTCTCTCTGCAATCCCTTTACTACTCATAGATAGTCAAAGTCCTCTCTCAAACCTTCTCCTCTACCCTCCAAGCCTCATATTTCTTTGCGCAATTTTCCTTGGGGTCTAGTGCAACCACTTGTGTGAATTGGCCTCTTCACATGCTCACTAACCTCTGATCTAACTGCGAAATCCTGGAGGAGATGAATCCTTATCCATGGATGAGCTTCATTTATGGGAAAAATCCATCCAACTGATAGTACACTAACCCTCCTTTGATCTCAACCAGGTCTCTGTCTGAACTGACATGCATGAGTTATTCATGAGAGAATATTCAGTTATCTGAAGTGCAACAGTTATATGCAAGCATGCAGTAACTAACTGAATTCACATTAATTTAAACAAACTGTTTAAACCAATATAACTGGACTTGACTCAGTTAATTGAGCCAACTAATTACAACTCAAATTAGAACTCATCCTTATCTCTTTAACTGATGGATAAGTTCCTCAATTAATAGAGAAACTGTTGCATGTCCTCACATAGACTTCATGTTTGATTTTTCACAACTAATTAATTCATGGTGAATTAATTAATTTATTTTCAAACAACTGTTATGTTCAAATTCGAATTTTACTTCCTATTTTAGTCCAGGGAGTGACTAAAATTGGAATCCATCCCGAACTGCTAAAAATAGCAATGCTATTTTTAGCACTTCCATTTTTCATTCCCTGTTGCTCAATCTAGCACTGTACCCAAACTGCTATTTATAGTAGTGCTATTTTTAGCATTTCTTGTTTCCATTTTCAACATCTGTGCTCTCTTGATATAAACTCTCTCTATACTTGGCCAATTTCTCAATCTGTCATCCACCTACAAATCTCGAATGCAATTTCCTTTTGTCGAAATCTGTCTAAGGCTATATTTTATCACACCCACACAAGGTAGAATCATAACATTTCTTAGCTATCACTATCCATTCTGATTGTGCAAATGTTCTAGCCCAAACTCTTTATAGTGCACTAGTGCAATTCAGATTCGTAGTCTTATACCCTTTCCATTGAAGAGTGCGAATGCACCATACTTAAACCCTTCCTATTGTTTGTTGCGCTCGTGAAGTCTAGACACATAGAATTGAGACCCTTGCCTTTTTAAACTTCGATTGCACTAAAACCTTGAGTATCTCTCAACACTTATTGCACTAGCACACTTGAGTAACATAGCTTAATCTCTTTGCATCCATGAAACCCGACTATGAATTGTACATGTTCCTTACCCCTTGCTAGCACATTACACATCTCTAGCTCCTAGCCTAGATTCATATATCACTAACATCCTCGATTGCGCCAAATCATCAACCTTTGCCTCTATCCTATGCGCCTGCGCTAAAGCCCTAGTGCACTGTGTTTTTACAGAGAAATTATAGAAGAAGAATAAATGACAATATATATATAATATATATATATATATATATTATATTATATATATATCTATATATATATATATATATATATATATATATATATATATATATATATAAAACTAATTATGTCTCTCGATAATGAATTATTTTGAATTTCTAGGGACCAAAAATATATCATACATCAGTGTATCATCTTCCAAAAAAAGCATGCCTCTAGTAACAAGGAAAGGGCCAGTAAGGGAAATGGTGGAAAGTAGCCTTGAAGGAGTAGTGAACAGTCTAAAACCCAAAGGGTCAATACTCAAGGACACAATATGTTTCATTGACAAGATGGTATATCTATCATGGAAAAAAATATTCAAGGATTTCACCAGGAAATAAATCCCAGAAAATGAAGAAGACAGAGAAGTTTACTTCAACATCAAGAATTCTATATTTCATAGAGTTGGAGCCCACTATCCTATGTTGCCTTGTGCGGAGACCATAGAGTGGATCCTACAACACATTGACCATGAAAATATGTTTATCCGAAGCTAAAAAGGCAAAGTATTAGCTACATATCAGGCTCATGACATTCATATGTATTACAAGCTCCCCAAGCCACAAGAATACCTGAATTCCAAATGGTATGCAAGTTTCAGAAAGTATACTAAGAAGATCCTCAAATCTTGGTGGCAAGAGGCAAGTAAATTTTGTCAAAATCATGATGGTATATACAAAACCAAGATGTTGAGAAAAGTATATCAATATTTGATGACTATGTGTTATAGGATATATGGGCGTGAGAATGCTGAATTATTTCAAAGAGAAGTGGGCTTTTATGGTGTACCCTTGTGCTATAGAGGGGGCTATTTTCAATTGGTCATATCTTATAGCCATGTCATTACAAAAATGTATTTCAAGAGTAAAGAATGTAGAAGAAGGAGAACAACCAGAGTTCTACATGTCCTCTTATTTTCTAGATGGTATATGCACAAATAATGAGTTCTCAGGAATGGAATGGAAATGGGCCTTCACCAAGGAAATACCACCAGTACACATATTGCAAAGTAATATGGGAAACAAGTTACATAGTTGTATATGCAAGGATAATTGAATTATTCATTTCAACATTATATTAGATGTTGTTTGGTACCGAAGCACTATGCATGCCAGATAAAATAAGAGCATCTCTAGCAAAAATTGCAGATTGGTTCACATCTCTCAAGAGGACATTTATTAGAGTCTTTGGAGCATATAGAATCCCACATATTATGCTTCTATTTGTGACTGACAAGGTGGTGATGCAAGAAGTCAGCTATAAGCTATTTATACAGTTATCCAGATCAATGCAGAAATCAAAGAAGTTCCCATGGCCAATCTTCCCATTACACATAGGATCATACAACTTAAAGAACTTAAAGGTAGAAAAAGAAAACACAAAAGAACTAGAGTGCCTTACGTTTGGTCAAATGGGATGTTGATTTTTGAAGTAACTTGGACAAATGGTTTCCCATGGGTTAGTCTCTACCTAGGGAAAAGTGTCCAAAATAATTCTTTTCCTAAGTGTGACTTTATAAAGTGAAAGTGACTTTATAAGTGGTAAAGTCAATGTTAAATTATAAAGTGAAAAGTGAATTGAGGCATAAAGTACAATGTGGGTACTTTATTTAATGGGTGAGTTAAAAAATAGAAAGTGAGAATTAAATGCGCATTTATTCTCATCCCTTGATATAAATGAATCTGAGCCATTAGATCTTAGGGTTGCCCAAAAATCATTAGGGAAACAAAAGGGGGAAAAGAAAAGAGAGACCACATTCATTCTTCATGAGCAGACTGGAGAGAGGAGGCTGAGAGCTGGAGAAAAGTTTTGAAGGATAAATTTGTTGCAGCAAGCTGAAGGAGTGATTTCTGGCCAAAGATAGGCATGGAAATTGAGGCATAAAAGACAACAAAAGGTATAGTATGAACAACATTGAATGCTGTGAGATTCATGTTGTTCGAGAGAAGTTTTTGAGATTTTTTTTGAAAAAATCTGTACAACCCATACAATGGCACAAAAGTCCGTATAGTCCGTATGGAATCCATACAGTACAGTCCATACAGTCATATCTGTATAGTACATATTTTTAGCTTCAAGTGGGCATGGAAATCGAGGAAAAGTGGGCACAATTTTCAAGGAGTTTTGGGTTGAAGAGATAAGTTGTATTTTTCTGTTTTGTTTTGTCTGCAAATGTATTTTTCTTGAACTTGAAAGATGATTAAATTTGAAGAGATCTCTAATAGGTTTTCCCCTGAGAAGATTGAAGGGGTTTTGCCTGGGTCTAAGTTGACGAAAAATCTGTGTGTATTTTTATATGTCTTGCTAGTCTATTTTGTCCATATGTATTTTCAACGTGTATTGACAATCCCATGTGTTTTAATCTGAAAATTTCATTTCCAGAATTCTGTATGTTGAATGTATGTTTATGGGAAAGGGAATTTAACTGAATGGGAGTGATAAGGTGAAATTAAAACCGGGTTGGGATTACAGGAAACATTTTAGTCATCACATTTCAACATGGGATATCACCAATATGATACTAGATGCATAACTACCCATCATTATGCAAAGCTCACATATACTTGGGCATATGCCTCATTTTCTTGGGAAGAGGAAGAAAAGGTCAAGAATCATTACAAATATGTTAATAAGGTGTCCAAAGAGGAGAAGAAGAAGAAAGAGCATGAAGAGGCACAAAAGAGGAAAGAAGAGGAAGAAGCAAGACAAAAGGAGGGACAAGAAAAATAGAAGTGAGAGGAACTGAAAAAGGAAAAGGAAGCAATGAGAAAGAAGAAAGAAGAAGAAGCCTTAAAGAAGCAACACAAAGAGGAAAAACATAAAAGGAGGCAGCTTGAAGAAGAGGAGAGAAAGAGCAAAGAGGAGGAAGAAATGACAAATAAATTAGAAGAAAAGTTAATCACCCAAGAGCTAGCTAATGAGAAAGTAGAAGATGACAGATCAAAGGATATGGAGACTGAACCGATTGTAGCCACTTTGAACATTCGCCCCCCAACTTCTCTCATAGGAGGACATCTCCCACTTAGAGAAATGGGTATCCCAACACTAGGAGAAGAAATGATTTTGAACATATCCAATTTCAATTTCGATCAACTCAAGCATAGGATCACTCAAGAAAGGAGGAAATACTTCCCTAATGAGATAGATTGTCCTATCTCCATCAATCTAAAGAAGCATTAGGGGAATTTTGAGCTCTAAAAATGGCCCTCCTAAGAAAAATGTACAACCAAAATAAAATTTATAAGAACCAATAGGATTCAAGATGATGATGTCAACCATGGGGGATGATTCACCATTTTTGGAGTAAAAAGGTAAAAATATTAAAAAATAATAAAATAATAAAACTATTTTTTCAACTCATATTTTTCAACTTATCTTCCTATGGTTTTACTCAAATTTCAAGCGGGAGTGCTCATTGGATGCAAAATTTAATTCCTCATCCAAGGAGTACCCATATTGCATACTTTCAATGGACCCCGCCACACGAAAAATGAGATATACACGAAAACATGTGATTGCATTCACGTTTTTCATGTATTTCTCATTTTTCATGTAGTAAGGTCCATCAAAAGTATTCAACATGGGTAATCCTTGGATGAGGAATCAAATTTTGCAACCAATGAGTGTTTCTGATCGAAATTTGAGTAAATCCATAGGGAGATAAGTTGAAAAAATAGTTTTTTCTTTTTTCCCTCTAAAATTTGATGATGTAATATAATCTTATTTTATTATTTTCACTATTATTTTATAATTTCCTTAGGGGCCAAAATTCCCCTAATTCGGAGATTGTAGACATGAGAACCAATTCAAAAGCAATAACTTTAGTGGGAAAGTATTTTGCAACAATTACAAAGAGGAATATGGATGATCTCATTCTCAAAGTTGACAGGTTAAAGAAATAATTGACTGGTGTAAGACAACAAAATGAACAAAACCTTATATAAAATTAGAGTGTGTCTTCTACATGTTCTATTAGAGAAGGTTTACAATCTGAAATCCCTGAATAATTGGAGTTAGAAGAGATTATGAAGGAGGTATATGATGAAATGATGACAATGCACAAAGTAGTGGAACCTTTGTTTGAAATAAAGGAGGAGTTGCAGGAAAGGGTGAGAATATTGAAACTTGCTCACATGGCTATAGATTTCATTCAAGAATGAGGTACCGAATATTCAAACGCACTGACAGAATTGTCTAAGAAACACAAGGTCGAGGCTAAGATAAATAGAGTGGAAATGAAAATACTTGTGCAAACTCATGATCAACTAAACAACAACATAACTAACACTATATCAACCTATATGAAGTTTCATATTCGATTGGAGGCTATATTATTAGTACACATGATACCTTCAGTTGTTGTACCCAAAGAGGTGAAGCCAAGAGAAGTTATCAAGCAATAACTAAAGGAAATCATGGATGGCATAAAAGGTGTGTTGACGGTGCTGGACCCAACATTCAGTGGATCTCCCCGGTATGAAGTCCCAATCAGACCTCACATCATTTGGTGTACGAGTCCCATTCAGTATAAAGGCATGGTTTCCAACTCCTTAAATATTTTCCTTAGCTCTAACTGTTAGGACAAGAGAGGGATGCAATGGTATCTTTGAAAAGTAAGGGAAGTGTGCTTGATGAATGTGCAGTTGTAACTGTGTCAAGGTTGTTCTACTGCAAAGGGGGGATAAAAGTGAGCCTCTAAGTGAGAGGTAATAATACCACCCAGGAAGAGACACATGTGAACCAAAAGGATCTGCCTAACATCCAGTGGAGTAGTCCATAGTAGATGCAACGATCGTTACAACCAACAAACATGGAAAGTTATATCTAATATCCTGCGTAATAGTCCACAAGGATGGGACAATAATAATAGCCATTACAACACATTCTAAATAAGATAAGCACTAAATAATCGAAATAATTCAACTATCTTAGTACATGTGAAATCAAACATGAAATACAAATGTCCACATAATAGTGTTACAAAAATTCATAGTCCATGCATGAAGAATGTGTTGGCCTTATAAGTTTTTGTTATTAAGAAAAATTTCCAAGACACATGTTTACAATGTACATCACTAGCTCCAATAGTGGGACATTGGAGCCACTCCTTGCTCCTCAAAGAACTAGCTCATCTCTCTAATGCCTTTTGGGAGGAGACAAGGTGAAAAGTATTTTTCTCACACAATGAGGGGGTATATATAATGAAGGGGTTATGCTACCCCTTTGTGACTCTTTGACTACCCTTATGATTGTTCAACTTCATATGACTTTTCAACTTACATGACTCTCCATATTCATGTGTGTCCTTTGGACTTCCACTTTACAATACATTTGAATACAATATACATGGTCCAAAATAGTGATGTGGTATATGACCATTCATGACATGACATGACATGACATTGCTAACATGGATTGCTTGGTGATGTGGCAATGTCAAGTCATTGTTGCTACTGAGTGCTGGATGTCTTTTTGGATATGCTTTCTCTTCACCTTCGCATGGCCTGGTGGTGCAAAGTCTTTAATGATCTTTAGCCTTTGGATGATAGTTGCAAACTTGTGTCCCTTTGCTTCCTCTTGATTGATCCACTTGTGAGTTTAGGTACAAGAGAGTCTTTAGGAATTCTTCCATCCTTCTTATCCTTTTTCATCAGATCACCATGACTTGATAGAGTACATGTTCCTGCAATTCACTCATGATGGGACAACATCAATCTGAAAACCCTCTAGTCTAAGATGATGCATTCTTATCCATGAACTGAGCCTGGGACAAGTCATAGACTAGGAAGAGGGGCTTAGTGACTGTGCATTGCATAGTTCCAACAGTCAGGGGAGAGATTGGCCTCTGAGACTGTGCAATGCACAACTCAGGGAGGCTTGAAAGACAAAATTGCACAGTTTCTGGAAGCAGTGGGTCCGACTAAGGGAAAGGACACTGGGAGAAGAATTTGCATAGTTTTGGGTGCCAAGGGAGGATGGATTTCCATGCATTGTTTATTTCCAATAGACAAGGAAAAAGATCGATGGTTGAAGATGAAAAGTGCACAATTCAAGGCAGTCTGGGAGATATAATTGTGTAATTATGGAGGTCAAGATCGAGAGATGGGCTCAGGAATTGCACAGAGCAGTAGCCTTGGAGGACAGGGACTGCGCATTGCACAGTTCCAAGTAGAAAGGTCACAACTTAGAGGGTTGAGACCACGCCATTCAGTTGGGGCCCAGTGAAGCTAAGTTGCTCGACCAGGAAGATTTTCCAAAAATGGCTGTGTGGGATGGGTGATGAACTGTGATGAACCTTGACTATGATCACACACTTAGGATACTTTGATGACACTAAAACATAGATCATCAGAACACGTAAACAAATCATTTCCCTCTATTTGAATTCCTCACAACAAGATACGACAAGTGCGACACTTAGGATAGGCTTTAGGACGACCATGAGGACACTTGTGCGACAATGCTCAAGACTTTGTGTATGGATGCAAAAACTGTTTACATGGTTGGGACAAATCATATACAAAAAGAATGACTTCGAAACCATCAGAAAATTCTCGTAAACATCGTATGCCAATCAAATATGACAAAATACGACAATGAACCCAACATGCAAAGGGGACCAAGGAACCACGAGAAAGCTCATGAAATGAGCTCTAGTGTTTGCAACAACAATGCAAAAGACTAACGAAGGCTCTGAAATTTGAGTGTAAGCCAAAATTTTGCAGGGTGTTGCAGCAGCTACAACAAGGTGCTATTGTTCAAGAAGATTTAGAAGTTATCAAGGAGACCATTCTTTAATATGTTGTCGAGCTAGTCAAGTTGCACACCAAATTGACAATGCTTTGGAACAAAGTGCAAGTGGATTCAAAGACAATATTGCTGAATGACTTAAAGGGAAGAATGAGGGGTGACCGAGAGCTAGCACAGAGGGTGAAATACATAATAGTTTAATACAAGGCATGGTACGATTATATCACAATGGAGCTCCATATCATACTACCAAAACTACGAATTACACAAATTTGTACATGAATATATTTTGCTTTTCATAAATTTGATCATAATTTGGTAAATGAAAAGAAAATGAAAAGACATGTAGAAGTAAAAAGGTCATAAGGGAGTCCAAAGGTCACATACAAGTTGAAGATTCATGAGGAAGTATAAGAGTCACATGGGTGGTGAAAGGTCATCTCCTTTCTTATAAGTAGACTCTTGTGGTCAGTGCAAAATGACTTTTAGCTTTGGTTATCTTGTAAGCGTATTGTAGAGAGATTGTTGTTCCTTTTGAGAAGCAAGTATTAGCTTTCATGTTCCACTCTTGGATCTGGTGAGTGCTTCTTGTAATTGTGCATTGCGATACTTTTACTTAATCCTCAAAATATCTTTGAACCAGGTAGTTGTTTCTCACATATATCACAAGGCATTGTAAGATTACTCTTGTAATGGTTGATGGTATGTGTTTGCATTTATATGTGTTAAAGAAAACAAACTACTTTGTTGTCTCTAACACAAATATGATTTGAATTTGTATGCCTTTATACCTTAATGGTCATGGTTGGCAAACTATTTTCAATCAATTAACGATTATTTATTTACAGGCATCTTTATTAGAGTAATGATAACATTGTCCCGATGAAGGTTCTTGATTTTCATTTTTCTTGAAGTAGTATTGTATGCATATTAATTGTAAGTATCTCACAAAGTTATCTTTACTTGTATTTGTCAAAATTTGGTTTTCTCGCTTGTTGCTGATTTGCACTAAAGCATATCATAAGTCAAGTGAAATGGAATATGGGTTGATATACTGGATGACACTCCCATCTCAAATGGTTTAGGGTCTAATTGGGAATTTACATTGGGGAGATACCCTATTGTTGGTAGAATATCTGTCATTGTCAACATATTTTTGGCACTAGAAGGAGAACCACCATTGTATGGTAGGTTGATTTCCACACTCTTTTCCTGAGTTATCCCAACAAGGAAACAATTATCTAGGTTCACCTTTGTCACATCTTCCGGGGATAGAAGATACACCTCCACATAGTCCACAATGTGTTTTTGAAGTCACATACAATCAAATAAAATATATACATCCCATCATATGTGAGTTCAGGAGAAAGATTGGATTACTTCCAGTTGCATTGATCATTCATCGTAAGCGATCAACCATAGAGCATACAACTTGTGGTGGCGTATTGGTCACCACAATACAAGATTTGGTAAAATCCTCCTCAGATGACCTAGCTGACTTGGTTGAAAGGAATTCAAACCAAGGCAACGAAGTACCACTTGATTTTGACTATATAGAAGGAAACAGTGAAAACAATTACATACTAGAGAACAAAGAGTATAACAAGAACGAGAATGACGACAAAAGTTAATGATGGGGCTAATTTTCAATGTGCTATGGACATAACATTTAGAGGATTGATCAAGAAAAGTGTAGTCATATGTCTGAATGACGTCACAATGTTTTCTGAGAGTTGTTCAGACCACATATGCTATCTAAAGTAACTTTTTGAATGCTTTCGTAAATATGGAATATCGTTAAACCCCAAGAAGAACATCTTTGCAATCTGAATGAAACCTCTTGGGGAAAATTATTTCTAGAGATGGGATCATAATAGATTCTGAAAGAGTGAAGGTTATCACATAGATTCCATATCTTAATAACAAAATGTCTATGCAATCCTTCTTAGGAAAAATCAACTTTGTCAGGAAGTTCATATATGATTCCATGCAAATTCTAAAACCTTTGTAGGATATGATCAAGAAAGATGCCATGTTTAGATGGAATTAGGAAGAGAAGGAAGCTTCCATAAAGATCAATAAAGCTATCACTACCGATCTAGCTTTGGACAACCCAGAATTCAATAAAAAATTCATGTTATATACGTTCGTATATGATTTCTCTCTTGTAATTGTAATGATGTAGAAGGACGAGCAAGGAAATGAACAACCAATATATTTTATGAGATCAAGGATGAAAATGATATGAGTTGAAATATCTAGACATTGAAAAACATGTTTATGCTTTTTTCAAAGTAGTGAAACATTTCGAGCCCTATATTTTGAAAAGTCATGTCAAAGTATTCATTCTCCATCTCACAACTCGAACACTATTTGTACAAAAGGAGCTTGGAGAACGAAGAGGGAATTGGATGACTTCATTGTAAGAATAAAACATTGAATTTAAACTTGCACATCCTATCAAAGGTCATTTCATGTGTAAACTAGTTGCACAAACCTTGGATCCAAAAGTGTAAGAAAGTGAAGATTGGGATAATGAAATCGAAATGTATAATTCATATTTTGAGTCATAGGTATGTTGCTGAAATATCTTGGTAAAGAACTAAGGAAATATTTGGAAGTTGGCACCTCGCCATCTAATTTATCAACAAAGAAGCATGCAATCAGACTCAAATCAACTCAATATCAATTGATAAATGGAATTATTTTTAGAAGATATCACAATGGAGTCATATTGTGATGCTTGAATCACCAGAAGTAGATAAAGGTTTCACTGAACTTCATGATGGACCCACTGGAGGTCATTTCGCCGACAATACCACGACACACAAGACCATTCTGACATAATATTATTGGCCTACTCTTTTCAAACATGCGCACATTTATGCTAGAAAATATCTTGTATGTCAAAAGTGTGCTAGGAGAGAAAAAAAGTTGTTTCTCTACTGCAATTGGTTAAAGTTGAATAACCTTTTCAGCATGGGGTTTAGATGTTATCAATGATATTTTTCTACATTCTTCCAAACAACACTGATACATTCTCATTGCTATGAATTATTTCACACGTTGGGTCAAATCCATATCGCTCAAGCAAATCAATGATCAAGTGGAACAAAGTTACCAACTTGATGAGAACTGTAACCTCAAAATGAGAACTCTAGCCCAAAATACCTCTATTTTTACGCAAAAAACATGAAAAATCACCCCGAAATCGAAAAGTGTTGATGCTACATCAACATTTATTTATTTATTTATTTATTTATTTATTTTATGCGGGTTAAAATTCCATTTTTTGTTTACTTATTTTATTAATTTTTAAACCAATGACAATAAAGATATTTTTTGTTTGTGCAATAAACATGAAAAACATCCCAAAAACGAAAGTGTGTATGCCACATCAACATTTTTTTTTTAATCGAGTTAGAATTTTAATATTATTTTAGTAAAGACATTAAAAATTAAAATTTTTGTGCATTAAATATGAAAAACACTCCGAAATAAAAAAGTACTGACCCTGCATCAACCTTTTTTTGGGTTAAAATTCCAACTTTTTAAGCATTGATATTAAAAATAATACATCATGACCCCAAAAAACCTTAAAATTCCTAGAATTTTCAATGATAGTGTTAAAGACAAAAGATCACAATTTTCAACCATAGCATTAAAAATGAATATCATGACTCCGAAAACCTTAAAATTTTGATATTTTTCTACTATGGTGTTAAAGATAAAATATCATGGCTCTGAAAAATATTAAAATTTTGACAATTTTTAGCCATGGAATTAAAACCAAATATCATGACTACAAAAAACTTTAAATCTTCAACATTTTTCAAAACTAAATGTCATGACTAAAAAAACCTTTAAATTGAATACATAAATCAAAGATCCATTATACCAAGTTTTTTTTTTTTGTTAATGCTAAAAATATAGTTCTTTTAAAATATTAGTCAAAGACAAATTGACACATTGTAACTAAAACTTAAAAATCAACCAATGTGGAAAATTTTTAAGTCAACGTTTCTAGCCACCAAGTGTGGCTCATCCTCAGGGCATAAATACAAAATCTGATCGAGCATTGAGAGATACAAATTTTCAATATAATGGATTTGAAAATATCTAATCAAAAGAAAATTATAATAAATATTAAAAAATTAAAAACAAAAAAAGACACAATTTAAAAAAAATAAAAAAATAAAATAATAAAAAAACATATTTAAAATATAATTAAAACAATAATAACTATAAAATAATATGAATGAATTAAAAAACATTTTTTTAAAATATTAAAAAAAGTATTCGAGGCATTCCCCACTTGACCCTGACACCAATGGGCCGCAGGAAGGGCAGTTGGAGCGACAAGCAACATTATGTGGGTGGGGGTCGATTATGAGAATTGATGCCCTACCTTAAACATGATGCCAAAGTGCAGTTGGTAGGGTAACTGGAGCAATGACTGAAGAAGGTGCCAAGCCATTTTTAATTATTATTATTATTATTATTATTTTTAATTTATTTATTATGGTTTATTATTATTACTTTTAAAACTTAAAAAAAGTATTCGAGGCGTTCCCCACTTGACCCTGACACCAATGGGCCGCAGGAAGGGCAGTTGGAGCGACAAGCAACATTATGTGGGTGGGGGTCGATTATGAGAATTGATGCCCTACCTTAAACATGATGCCAAAGTGCAGTTGGTAGGGTAACTGGAGCAATGACTGAAGAAGGTGCCAAGCCATTTTTAATTATTATTATTATTATTATTATTTTTAATTTATTTATTATGGTTTATTATTATTACTTTTAAAACTTAAAAAAAGTATTCGAGGCGTTCCCCACTTGACCCTGACACCAATGGGCCGCAGGAAGGGCAGTTGGAGCGACAAGCAACATTATGTGGGTGGGGGT
>APFE030907642.1:193570-224955 GCA_000404065.3 Pinus taeda | reverse complement strand
GAAGAGGTTATTCAGTTCCAACATCAATGGGATACTCCCTCTTTTGGATGGGGTAGCTCCTCTCTTGATGGGAAAAGCTCCTCTATCATAGGGGTGCATGAACCATCTGGAGGCGCTCAATACACGTCAAGAACTCTTCTAGAAGGCTCTAGAAGTGACCACAAGTAACTTTTTAAAGATGAAACTTGCGCCTTTTGACTTTTACAGGGGTACGCACCCTAGCTTCAGTATACAGAGCGTATTACTACGCATGTCTAATGTATATGGAGTGCGTACACGCAGGAAAGGTAGAGAGAAACTGCGTACCCAGAGATAAACATGTTTTTAAGTGACTTTCTCTCTCTTTGAGGTTTTGACATGAAGAGCAGAGGTATAGGGCTTGACAAAGAGGACAATGTGGCTATTGATGAGGCCACATACTGCAAATAGTCAGGGTGACAAAATTCAGTGTAACACTCAAAACCTCCACTATGACTATTAGTAGTCATATTCTTCACCGTCTCTATGATTTCTTCACTCACTGACCATGAGCTGCATTAAAGCCTCTGCAACAACAAGTCCTCCCTGCTACCACTTACCTCACCAAGCTTTCATGTGTATTTGGCCTTTTGGCAAGCACTTCGTTCTCTATCTTTGGAACCTCTTTTGAACACTTCTCTCTACTCCTTCTAGGTTTAAACTCATCTGCACCTTCTAAGAACACAATTCTCCTCTTGTATTTAAATCAAAATGAAATACTTGGTTCTGACCACCTCTTCTTTCACTTAGGAAGTCTTATCAGCTTCCTTCATTACTTGGCAATTCTACCCACATCCTCAGTGGAATTGCCTTTGTGAGCTACAACAATACCTCTAAGTAACAAGTATCCTTGTTGCTACATCTGCCTCACTAAGCTTCTCTCCTCTGAGCTCAGTCTTTTGAAATCTCTCTGGTTCTTTCCTCTAGAACCAATTGAGGACTCCTTTCTCTAGGTTGTTGCAATCTTCTCACCTTCTTATGCTGCTACCTTCAAGATTTCAGCATGATCTTGTTCTACCATTCTCCTGCACTTTGAAGGATTGTCCTCTGTTTCTTTTGCATCTGCACATTCTGCTACACATTATCTCAGTGTTCCTACTATTTGTCAAATTAAAATCTGATCTCTTCTTACTTGCATACACATCTTAACACATAACTTTGTTCTAAATTTTCTCAAAGATCTTTTACACAGAATTCCCTTATTTTGTTATGAGATCAATTATTTCACCCATAATTCTTCTGTGATACCAAATTATGCCTAGCAAAGCTGACAATACCCACATTATGCAAAAAAATATTGCATATCATTGGTCCCAGGCGTTAATCACCTAATCCATGGTGAAAACCTTCTCCAATAAAGGGTTAATGTTATTAATTAAGTTTTATGTGGAAACGTTATATTTGACTAACCATAATTTTACCCTTAGTTAATCCTTTCCATCGAGAATTTATACACCCTCATAAACTTTATCTAATCTTTATGCCCTGCGCATATTAACCAAACCGTACTCTTTAACTTTGGTTATATTCAAACTTAACCCATAAAACATTTATTTTCTTTATTTCTGTTATAAATCTATTATAATAGAAATACACATAAAACACATGTAAGCCTTACCTTTCTTCCAATCCACAAAATCTGCACATTTTTTGATTCTCTACTTTTATTGGGTTCAACCTGCATCTTTGATTTCACTCCATCATATCAACGAATCTCATGTCATATCTCATTCACCCTCTGAAACTCAAAAAAATTAACACGCATTGATAAACTTATCGGGTCCACTCTTTCCTAAGCCTTATTGGCTTCAGTCTCCATCGTCGATCTTACCATTCAATCCAACGGTTGTTGATACACCTGAGCATCGCACATCACAAATCACATTTTCCTAAGGCCAAGGTTCATCCACTCATGAAATATTGCGATGTGAAACTAATCTGTGATCCCCCACCATTGATAAAAGCACACTTGATCCAATGATTAACAACAATATCGGACGGGGATCATGCACGACGTTTAACCGCCCTTACGAAGCTGATAAGTAATACAAATCCTTGATCTATAAATGTTCGGGTACGTTTTTGGAATTAAAGTCCGATCATTTTATGATCAAATATCTATTGGATATATAAGGCCATCAAACATAGGGCTTGCGGGTCTTCAACTAGGAGAATGATTAAAAAACATCTTAACCCCCGGAGTTGACTGACATAAGAGGTTGAATATGAGATCGACGACTAGGAGTGAGTGCAGGACTTTAGCCACGATCAAGAAAATTCATACTCTCCTACCCTGCAGTTGCTGATCACCATTGATCTGATGATCTAGATCTATTCCTCTGCCATTATTCTTCGGCTAACACTTAGGTTAATTTTCATCGTTCATTTTTTTTACTTTATGCTACACGACTTAATCTTCATTTCCCATGTCCTTCAACGTCATTCATTTCTCTCATAGATCTAATGACTCCTATGCACGTTTACTTCCTTCCTTCATGCCTTTATATTCTTTGGTTTTATGCCATTGCTTCAGTGTTCTTCTATTGTTTTGGGTTTCTCCAGGGTATCTGGTTTTTGGTTTTTCTGCAACACAACTCCCTCCTGAGCTTAATTTTGCATACTTTAATCAATGTCACTCCTAAATCTCAACTATGATCCTTTGAATGGATTCAAGTGATCCAACACGATCATTCATATCACTTCTTCTCTGTGTTCTACTCGAACTCCACCTGCAACCTTTGTTACACAGAACTTACTCTAGTTCACATATAGATTATAACTGAATTATTCCATACACACATATAAACTCAGAATCGAATTGTTTGTAATAATAAACAGGTATTTACACAGGGACTTTTGGGTTCTGTTATATTCTATCCACGACTAGCCCACGTAGTCAACCGAGGGGTTAGAAGGGGGGCGGAGCCCCCTTTGTTGTTCCGATTGTGGTGGGGGGGGGGGTCACAGGGTTTTGAGGTGTACCCGTAACCCCACTTTATGGGATTTGGGGCACATAAAATTTTGGTTTTGGACCCTATGTTAGGTTGGGAAGACCCACCTATGGTTTTCTGCATGATTTTCACACATGTTTTTTGGACGGGATGATTTTTGGTCCATGTTATTGGATGCTTCGGCATGTATAAATATGTATTATAACATTGAAAGGAACATAATGAAATATCAAGCTGGTAGTCTCTGTTTTGGGATCCAGGGGAAAAACTCTATGTATATGTCGTTTATGTGTTATGCTCTCAGATATTTTATTTTATGTGTTTCAGAATTCGTATGTAGGTAATTTCTGTACAGGGTTAAAACCTACATTTGGTATCAGAGCAGTGTTGGCTTCTAGGGGATGCCTTTGTTGCTGAGGGGTTTCGCCCAGGCCTGTGGTAGACCCTCTTCAGTGAGAGATCTGCGAGATTGATTCTTGTGGTGAAAGAAGATGGCGAACAGTGGAAAGATAGAGATTGAGAAATTTAATGGTCAGAGTTTTGAGTTGTGGAAACTCAACATGGAGGATCTGTTGGTGGATAAAGATCAGTGGATCGTGGTAGATCTGGACACTAAACCAATAGGAGTGTCCAATGAAGAATGGAAGAAGTTGGATCGAAAGGCAAAGAGCACAATACGATTTTATGTCTTAGATTCAATATTGTTGAATGTATCAAGGGAAGCTACGGTGAAGGCTTTGTGGGAAAAGTTATGGACTTTGTACCAATCTAAGTCTTTGGTGAATAAATTGTTCCTGCGGAAAAAGATATATAACTTGAGGATGAAAGATGGAGACTCAGTGACCGAGCATTTGAATGCATTTAATACTGTGGTAAGTCAGTTAGCATCTGTTGATATTAAAATTTCAGATGAAGATAAGTGCATCAGTTTGTTGTGTTCTCTACCAGATTCGTGGGATAGTCTAGTTATTGCAATAGGTAGCAATGCAACTCCCTTGCAGTTTTATGAAATAGTCTTATCCTTTCTGACAGACGAGATGAGACAGAAAAATATGGAGAGCCAAAATGGTGATGCATTTTTTGTATGAGGATGGTCCCAGAACAGAAACAAAAATAAGTCATGGAGTGAGAGATCTAAATCTAGAGGGAGATCTAAATCTCGAAGAAAACCTGTAAAGGTGGTGTGCTGGAAATGCGGAAAGGAACGACACTACAAAATGGACTGTAAATCTAAAGCTTCTAACAAAGGAAAGGGATCTGATGATGCTCCTTCTGTAGAGGTGAAAACCAACTCAGATGAAGGTGGGGATGTGTGCTTGTCTTCTTCAAGTACACATGTAGATCATGAGGGATGGTTGATTGACTCAGGTGCATCCTTTCACTTCACTCCCCATAGAGAGTGGTTCTCCAAGTATGAGAAATATGATGGTGGTGATGTCTTCGTGTGGGATGAAAAGAAGGCTAGAATCATTGGTCGCAGAAAAGTAAAATTGAAGTTGCAAGGTTGAAGAGTTTAGAACACTTCCAGGTGTTCTGCATATTCCTGCATTGGCCAGAAATATGATTTCTATAAGCAAGTTGGATGATGCAAGCATAAAAACAATGTTTGAGAAGGATACCTGCAAAATGGTTCGGGGAGAACTGGTATTGATGTGGGGAGTTCGAATTGGAACTTTGTGCAAGCTGCAAGGTAGCACTGTTATTGAGGGGTGCAACAGTTTTGTGATTCTCGAAAGTGGAGTAGAAAATCTAGTGGTCTCTGGAGAGAAGACCATGTTGTGGCATAAAAGGCTTGGACATATTGGAGAGAAGGACCCTCAAATAATTCATGGTAAAGGTACAGTAGAAGGTATGAGTAATAGCTCTCTGGATTTTGATTTCTGTGAAAATTATGTATATGGGAAGCAGAATCAGGTGAGTTTCCCCTGTGTTAGTAAGAAGGCAAAACCAATATTAGAACTTGTGAATAATAATGTGTTTGGACCTGTGAAGGTTCCATCACTACGTAATTCTGTGTACTATGTATCATTTATAGATGACTTCTCAAGGAATACATGAGTATATTTCCTTAAGAAGAAACCTAAAGCCTTTGACAGGTTTAAAGAATTTAAGGCTCTTGTGGAAAATCAGAGAGAGAAGAAGATAAAGGTGCTAAGAACAGATAATGGTGGAGAGTTTTGTAGCAAGGAATTTGAAGAGTTTTGTAAGAAGTGTGGTATAGCACAATAGAAGAATACTCCATATTCACCTCAGCAAAATGGAGTTGTAGAAAGAATGAATAAGACGTTTATGGAAAGGGCAAGAAGCATGCTCAGTGGTGCCAAGTTAGGACAAGAATTCTGGACAAAGGCGGTGGATACTGCATGTTACCTGGTCAACAGGTTACCTTCATTAGCTTTGGAGGATAAGACTCCACAAGAGGTATGGACTGGTAAGAAACCTTCTCTTTCACATCTGAGGGTGTTTAGATCTGATGCATATGTACATGTTCCAAAGGGGAAACAAATGAAGTTGGATAGTAAATCTGAAAAGTGCATCTTTATTGGCTATAAGGATGGTTTAAAGGGTTATAAGCTTTGGAACCCAGTCACACGGAAGGTTGTGTATAGCCGAGATGTGGTGTTTATTAAGGTAAAATATATTATTAAAAATGAAGTCCAACCAAAGGAACTTGAGAATATAGAGTTTGAGGTTAAGGAGGAAGAATCGAACTCTACAACAAAGGAGGAATCAGAAGATGAAGAGCCACAAACTCTGGGTGTGAGAATACTAGTTCGAGAAAGAAGGAAGCTAGAAAGGTATAGTCCATCTGCTTTTTGTTCAAATTTTGCTTTATCTATTACTGACGATGACCCCAGAATTGTGAAGGAAGCAGCAGATTCAGAGGATGGAAAACTCTGGAAAGAGGCCATGGTTGATGAAATGACATCTTTGCATAAAAAATGAGGCTTGGGATTTGGTGGAATTTCTGGCTGGAAGGAAACCCATTAGTAGCAAATGGGTGTTCAAGAAGAAGACAAATGCAGAAGGAAAGGTGGAGAAATACAAATCTCGGTTGGTAGCGAAAGGTTATTCCCAGGTGCAGGGCATTGATTTTGGTGATATTTTTTCTCCTCTTGCCAGAGTAACTTCTATTATATTACTTTTAATTGTTGTTACTACTTTTGATTTTGAGGTAGAACAGATGGATTTGAAGACAACATTTCTTCATAGGGATCTGGAAGAGGAAATATACATGAAGCAACCTGAAGGCTTTGCAGTGAAGGGTAAGAAAGAACTCATATGCAAGTTAAATAAGTCTTTATATGGGTTAAAACAATCACCAAGGATGTGGTATCAGAAATTTGATACATTTAATTGGGGACTTGGCTTCACCAGAAGCAAAGGAGATCACTGTGTGTATTTTAAATTAATTAGTGACCATGTTATTTATCTGGTCTTGTATGTGGATGATATGTTGCTGGTTGGAAATGACAAAGAAATGATCGAGGATTTGAAGACCCAATTGTCCTCCAAATTTGACATGAAAGTTCTTGGTGCTACAAACTATATTTTGGGCATGGAAATTAAAAGAGATCAGGCAAAGAGGAAGCTTTGGTTAAACCAGAGGAAGTATGTCAAGACAATACTACAATGGTTTAATATGCAAGATAGTAAACCGGTGAAGGTTCCTATTCCTGTAGGTGTGAGGTTATCTACTGAACAGTGTCCCGAGACACGAGAAGAGGAAGAGGACATGTCCCATGTTCCATATGCAAGTGTAGTCAATAGCCTGATGTATTCAATGGTCTATACTAGACCAGACATTGCATATGCAGTGGGAGTATTGAGCAAGTTTATGTCAAAACCAAGGAAGGAGCAGTGGATAGCAGTGAAGCGATTTTTCAGGTATTTACGTGGCACTAGTGATTATGGTTTGTGCTACCAAGGAAGATCAGGATTGGATAGAATGTTGGATATTCATGGCTTTGTTGATGTAGACTGGGCTGGATATCTAGATCAGAGAAGATCTACAATTGGGTATGTGTTTAACCTATTTGGTGGTGCAGTCAGTTGGATGAGTAAGAAACAATCTGTAGTGGCACTATCAACTATAGAGGCAGAATGCATGGCAGCCACTCATGCAAGAAAGGAAGCAGTTTGGTTGTAGAGATTGTGTTCAAGTATGGGGTTAGTACAGGGAGCTATAAGGATAGACTGTGACAGCCAAAGTGCAATTTTCTTGGCAAAGAATCCTGCATATCATTCAAAGACAAAGCACATTGATGTTCAGTATCACTTTGTGAGGGATATGATAGAAGACAAAAAGGTGTTGCTGGTAAAGGTGGACACTTTGAATAATACTGTAGATGCATTGACAAAATCTATGAGCTCTGAGAAGTTCTCTGGGTGTAGAGAGACAATGGGAATTTCAGGGCTGGAATAATGACTAAGCTCTCTTGTGGCCCCCTATCGAAAGAAAATAACAAGTGGGAGAATGTTGGGTTGTGTTATATTCTTTCCATGACTAGCCCACGTAGTTAACCGGGGGGTTAGAGGGGCTGCAGAGCCTCCCTTCGTTGCATCGATTATGTAGCGAAGGGGGTCACAGGGGGTTTAAGGTGTACCCGTAACCCTACTTCATGGGGTCCAGGTTAGCGCCCCACAAAATTTTGATTTTGGATCCTATGTTAGGTTTGGTGGACCCACCTATGGTTTTGTGCATGATTTTCGCACATGTTTTTTGGACACGATGGTTTTCAGTCCATGGTATTGGATGATTCAGCATGTATAAATATGTATTATAACATTGAAAGGAACATATGAAAAATCAAGCTGGTAGTCCTGCTTTTGGGATCCAGGGGGAAATCTTTGTGTATATGTGTTTTATGTGTTATGCTCTCGCATTTTTTATTTTATGTTCTTTAGAATTTGTATGCAAGTAATTTTTGTACGGGGTTAAAACCTACAAGAACTCTCTCCTTGGAATAATCTTCTATATCAGTGGCCTCCGTTTTTGTACCTGCCTCTAGGGTTACAATCAAACCTCTAACTCACAACCTATAACTATCTAACTTGACTAACTCTTTTTATCCCTTTTCAGCTTACATTTATACAAAAGGAGTCTATAACCAATTTTTGGTTTAGATCCTTAATAACTTCAACTAAAACCTAAGAATTGTCTCAACCCTATAAATCATGAACTAATTCCTAACTCAAGATCTACAATTAATTCCCAAACATATCAATCCCTATCAACTCTTAACTATCCTATTTCTCTCATCTTCCCCTTCGTTCGATAACATATACAATATGCCTCACAATACTTAATTAATTCCTATTCTCATTAGAATCACTCAAATTCCTAAATAATTACATTAATTTAACACTTAGGAAACCAACTTCCTTAAAATAGAAGACCCCCTATGTCTAGTAAAATACAATGATTTTCCTTGAGATGAATGTTCCTACATCAAATAATATCTACAAATAGTAAAGTTACATTCTATGATGAATCAACATGACAGCTACTCCACACTACTTTGTAAAAATGAACCAAATTTAATTTAATAATGACCTAACACACCTATTTCTCGCAAATTCGATACACAGTCACAAACAAATTTAATTTTAAACTCTTTGATTTTTTCTTACACAAAATTAATTTAATTACTCAAAACAGAAACTATATTTTGTAATAATAATAGGCACAACTGCAAAAAGAAATTTGTAAGCTAGAAATAACAAATATTTTCTCGATTAAATACTTATTTCTATTATGAAATATTATATTAAGTCTTCTTTAATGAATCCCAAGAAGTACTACTCTACGATAAAACATATGTGTGGAACAAAGACAATAAATATTGATACCTTATGTGTATCAGTATACACGATGAATTGAGTGTTTTATATTAATAAGAGAACAAACATTGAAAGAATTAAAAATAAATAAATAAACCAATGAATTTTACTAGACAAGTCAAGAAACACAAACTAACATTGTGTCATATACTTTCAATATAACACAAAGGCATATACTATTACTTGATCCAAAACTACTCTACATGACATTGAATAATTAGTAATAGAATAAAATATTCTTATTGCAATCCACTGATTTAATATCAACGTTATCTATGTCATGAGAAACAAAAATTTACCATAATAATTGTAATCGTGATAATCAACTAAGGAACTACAAAATGCGAATAAGAAACTGACAAAGGTGAATTGATTTAATACTTGAAATATTGTAGAGTTGTCGTATTTCTACACTACTGCTCTCATCCATGATTTAATAGAAATTCCATTCAGACACAATTGAATATGCAAGCTCATCTTCAAAGGCAATAGTTTATGTAAGGTAACAGAGGATCGGATAATACTCCAAGCTCTAATATGCAATTTTCAAAGAGAAATCCCTACACATTCCGCTACTTGAAATATGTAAACCATTAGAAAACTCTCCTATCAATATAATAAAATAAATTCCTTCCTTCCTCCAATGATGATTTTGATATGCTTGTCGAATCATTTTATTATAAATCACTTCCTTTATAATGTGAAATATTTGTACCAAAGATAAATATGATATCGAGATCTCTCTATTGCTCCAATGTTTATCCCTTCATTATTATTATTATTATTATTTAATTCACAAATTTAACATTCATAATGAAGTGATTTATTAGTCTTTTCCTTATTTCTTCAATCACTGCAAATAGTGTTTTTCCCTCAGTATACTAGATATTTCAAATGTTTGCAAACTCGTCTCCCTAGAAATCACCAAATGCCACTATTTTTCTTCTTAAACACACTATAAAGATAATATCGCCATCCAAATTTTTTATTGCCTTGATGTTTGTCCTCTTATTAATATAAAACAAAGATGCAAGTAAATACAAGTCTTCTCAATATTCAGTTCACCAACTACACACCTTCCCTTGCATTTAGAGAACTGCATAAGCACTAAAACACAAAATCTAGAAACACAATTTTCGTATACTTTCAACATAACACAAATGCATATGTGTAGAATTGTAGAGAAATTCCATTTCTGCACAAAACTAAATCAATCTTTCATTGTATGAACCTATGCACTTCACACAATTTATTACAAACATGATTTTCAAATAATTAAAATATTGGTACTATAAAGCTAAATAAGCAATTAAAAGATCCCTCTACACTTCCATCATTCCGCACAAATCTCGAACATCTCTTATTCCACATATGGATTTTTTCTTTACATAACAATCGCACATGCACAACCACCTCAACATAGCTTCACCCAAACTCAACAATGTCCTTCTGCTAGTCACTGACATTTTAACCTGATATTAATAAATATGGGTCCCAAATATCAGGAGCAGGAAACATTCATAGCGAAATACGTTCCTAAATAAGAATCAAAGAAGAGATTTGTATATTTATTATTTTAATAAACATTTAACAAATAGTTTTGTTCTGCACACACACTACCTCTGAAAAACACAATCTCTCAACCACCTTAAGCTCTCAAGCCCTCAATCTTGTACTGTATGAACTTCCGCACTTCCCTCATTCCACAAACATACCGCACATGCATTTTTATCTGCATACCCTCCACACAACTTCGTTCGCAAAACTACTACAACACTTAATAATTCCCTCATCTATTGACATTAGAAACTGATATTAATTAATGAGAATATATTGTGAAATACATCACTAAATAAGAACTAAAAAATATATTTGTATATTTATTATTTTAATAAACTTCTCTGCGTGCATGCATTTGTACTCTGCACATGCTACATCTGAAAAACTAGCTCTGCACAACCACCCTCCCACAACTCCTTCCACAAATCTACCTTTGTAGTTGAAAAAATTGTTCCTAAATAATAATTAAAAAAGAGACTTGTATATTTATTGTTTTAATAAACATTCCACAAATATTTCCACACATTTGTTTTATGTTGTAGATCTAACCCAAGAATATTATATGACAATGCAAATAAACCCAGAAATGATATGAAATGATTCTTTATTATCAAACTCTTATGATAGGGCAACACCATACATTCACTCCTTAAGGAAGGAGAATACTCCACAAGCCATATGCTTGTTCATACAAGAATACTTCTCTTCATATCCCTCCATGTGGAGTCTCTAGCCTCTATATAGGCCTCATACATACAATACCATGCATCATTACCATGGTTTTCTCATACCATCAACTAATACCATGGGCCCCTTACATTATTATTAACTACTTGTGGTCCCTTATATGACATGGGTTAACCACCTTATTTATTACTGTGGCCCATCCCATTATTACATTATTACCTTGGGTACATCCCTCGGTACCCCATATTACCCCCCTAGGTATATAACTTTTTACCACTCAATATGTCTTCTTCAAATAGATTGAAAACACAGTTTATTTAGCAGCCCCATACATGCAAAAGATTCATAGCTCTCCCACACATACTCAATAATATTAATTGGATATGTGTTCAGCATCCCCTCCCCCCATTGGAAACTATGCAGAAAACTTGCAACCGAATCAATTCTTGCATCATTTTGCAAAGAACTAACATAACGATGCCTTAAAACCACATCTCGCACAACTTGAAAAAATGGTTTATTTAATATTTCATAATAAGAGTACCTTTTATAGTCCAATGATTATGATAATTGTTAAAAAAAGAACACTATCTCCCTCTCACCCCCATTAGTGTCAGAGCACCCCCATCTATGCAAAGGACCCTATTTATCCTGCACAAACTCCCTTTGCATGGTAAAAAAAAAATCACAATGAAACCATAGTAACTACCACATTGTTCATTAGTGTCACAACACTCACTATGCAAAGGAAACCAGTTATCTAGCACATACTCCATCGGGTCCCACAAGGAAACAATAATATTAATTTGGCATTTGTTCAATCCCCCTTGTTTTCTATGCAAACAATAGTATCCCAGAACCACATCAATTCTCACATCATTAGGCCAACTGTTAACATAACAGTGTCAGTCTCAGAGCACTCACCAACACATTGACCACTCATATACTTGTTTTTTTAAATGAATTGTGAGGCACTAGAAAGAAATGAAAATAAAATGCCCTCCACCAGGGGTATTATGTTCGATCAGAGCTTGATCATCTAATGGGAAATTAGAAATAACATTTGATGAAAATTTGAAAATTATTTTTGATTATATATAAAAATAGGAATATCAAGTATTTTCCCAAAATGTTGGTTAAAATTGTGAAAACACTGTCAAAATAACTTAACTGTGAAGAAAATGTTATAGTCCTTAGCGAGGAAGGGACTAATAATGGCTAACTACTCTCCAATATTTTATGTGGTGAGGTTAATGTAAGAGTATTTTTCATTTTGAAATATGAAATATGAAACTAGGAAGACATAATTTTTTCTAAATTTTTAGATATGTCCTTGTATCATCCCATGTCCACAATTTGGATTTGATCTCATTAATAGTTATGAAACATTAACAAAAATGAGTCAAAATAAACAAAACAAAAAAAAATGTCAAGCTACTATGGATAATTTACTATAAGGTATCCTAACAAATTATCTATGCATTTTGTATGTCAGTCCTAGGTCAATGGAAATAAGGGTTAGGGCTAGTGTGGTCTTTGTAGCCTTCATTTTTTACATGGTGCATAAGACATGGTTGTAGAATGATTAAACGACACTATTTTTCAGTCGAAGAGTAACTCCATAAATTAAATTTTTGCTTTTACATTAATATATAATATGACTATATACAAGGAGAGGGAGACTATTGGGTTTCGTCCTCCAATTTCTCTTATTTTTCTATTTACAATATTTACATAGGATTCCTAATCCCAAATATTAGGTGTTGAATGTTCCACCCTTTAATCTGAAGGGATGTTGGTGAGTCCAAGCATCATTTTCCATGTTTCAAACTTTTCGCTTCCAAGCGCTTTGGTGAAGATGTCTGCAATCTACTCATTTGTGGAACAATGTTGTACGCGGATTGTTTTGGCCTCAACATGATGTCGAATCATACAATATTTTGTATTGATGTGCTTCGTTCGAACATGGAACTTTGGGTTCTTTACTAAATTGATTGCAGAAGCATTGTTAATCAAAAGAGGATTTAAATGCACTTGTTTATCCTACAAATCTTCCAAAATTTCCTAGGCCACACAATTTCCTTCATTGCTTCAGTTTCTATCGCATATTTTGCCTCAATTGTAGAATTTGCTAGAACTGATAGTTTGCATAGATACCCTAGTTTCTTTATCTCCATCGAAATTTGAATCAAAACATCCTATCAAGTTGAATTCACCCACTTGTGTATACTCGACTCCAAAGTATTGAGTTCCCTTCAAGTACCTTAGGACTCTTTTTACAGTAGACCAATGACCCTCACAAGGCTTTTGCCTAAACCTGGAGAATATTCCAACAACAAACGAAATGTTCAGTCTTGTAGTAGTAAGGTAGTTGAGACTTCATATGAGTTTTCTATACGTTGTTCCATCTTAAAGTTATTTTCCTTTAGTGGATGTGAGCTTTAAGTTTTGTTCCATTGGAGTAGTCAAAGTATTTTTTATAATTTCCTGTAGATTCACAAGCTCATGCAATGTACTAAAGAAAAAGACAAGAATCTACTTCTATTTTAAACCAGCAGAAGCCAATAGATTAATGAAAACAATAATAGACAAGAGGAAGATAATCAAAGACATATAATGCAATAAATATCCAGAGAAAGCCTTAGCTAAAAACCCCACTATCTGTATTACATATATCAGAAATTCAAGATGATAATACAATGCATGTTCTCACAAGAACAATCCCAACACTCGGCATAATCAATCCTCAACTCACAAGCAAGCTCTTGGCCAACACTTAGCCTATTTTGCATCTCTCTGAGCCCCTATTTCCTTGCGCAATTCCTATGGATGATTAGCCCATTTTAATGGGAAACTAGTGCATCCACAAATGCGCAATCCACAGTAAGTTCAATTTCTAATTGAATGAATGATCTATACTACTCAGTAAATCATAAAATTGAAGTACATTATCCCTGCACTCTATTCTAAACTGGGATTTTCTAGGAATCGACATGCATGAGTTTCTGATGAGTGAATCTTCAGTTAACTAGAGTAGTATTAGTGGATGCATTAGTGCACCAGCTGACTGCTAACTCACTATTAATCCCTCAAATGGTTTGGAACTAATTTAAGGGAACTTAACTCAGTAAAATAATTTATGTAATTACAAATCACAATTAACTCATATTGGACACCTAAAATATAGGGAGAACATATACATGACTGAAAGAAACTTCCAACTCGAAATTCCTAAGCTAATTAAGTTAATTAAACTTAATTAACTATTTACAAGTTTCTATGAGAATAGAATTCAATTTTAATTCTCAGTTTAATTCAAGGACAAATTAAACTGGAATTTCTTGTTTCCATTTCTCAATAGATTTCACTCAACCATGCCAAACATGTTCAACATATCTCCAATGCACTTCTTCTAAGAGGAATATGAACTTCGGATGTTGGGTTACTTCAGTACCAGGATAGTAGTGAACACAGCCCAAATATGTCATTTCAAAACCTTTCCTCACTTCTTTATTTATGGATGCAATGTATCTTTCATTATTCCCTGTCATCAAAATACACAACAAGATATACAAATATTTTTCCAAATTTCTAGACAAACAAAGTTACATCATCAAGATCACAATGTTTTAAATTGAGTTTCAAAATATGCTCGGTTAATTTCTCATACTAGGCTTCTGGTGCTTTCTTGAGGCCATACAAGGATTTTACAAGCTTGCATACTTTATGTTCCTGAACCGTCACAACAAATCTTTCTGGTTGACACATAAAAATATTCTTTCTCATATCTCCATTCAATAAAGAAATTTTTACATCCATTTGATGCACTTTCCAACTGTTATGAACTTCCAAGGAAAAAATTGTCCGGATGGTAGCCCATTTTACTATGGGGGAAAAATTTTCCTTATAACTGACCCCTTCCTTCTGTGTAAAACCTTGTACCACAAGCCTAGCTTTATGCTTGTCAAGTGAGCCATGTGCTTTATACTTGTTTTTGAAGACCCACTTGCAGCCAATTGGATTGGTTCCCAATGGAAGATCAACCAGCTTCCAAGTGCCATTCTTGATCAAATAATCATATTCATTCAGCATCACTTATTTCCATTCATCGTGACAAGCAACTTCTTCAGAGGAAGTTGATTCGAAATTTGTAGACAAATTCAGTTCACAATCACATGAAACATCCATGTCAATCGGTGAACCAAGATTGTCTACATCACCTCCATTCTATTTGGTTGAGATTCTTATTCCTATTTTTCCAACCTCATCAGGACAAACAATTTCATGTGTCTTTTTCGTCCATTTTGTGGGACATTTCTAAGATTGCTTAAGCTACTCAATTGACTAAGATGGGGCTAAATCAAGATTTAGTCTCACAATTCTATAATTCACATAACTCAAAGTTTCATCGGTGGTTGGTGCTTCATGTGGGGGAGAGTGCTTAAGAATAATATTCCACAAATTAATCCAGTATAGGGATCCCCCCTTCAATATGTTGAATCACATTATCAAACTATTGAAAAGAGTTTGCATGTCTAAATGCCGCTCAACAACATTGTCAGTCTTGGAAGATTCAAGAGAGATGAAAACTCTAGATATTATAAAATTCTTAGGCACTTCATCATAGAGACGCTACTCTTTGGAGGTATTTGAGTACCCAAAGAAGATACATTTTCAACTCCTTGCACTGAGTTTTTTTCTCTGTTCCTTAGGTATTAAGGCATAACATTGGAGCCAAAAACCGTGAGATTCCTCATCAAAGGAATGTGGCCATACCACATTTTATAGGGAGTCTTGTTTTTTATAGCATTAAATGGACAACTATTCTTTATATACACAACACAAAGAACTGCATCATCCCAAAAAATCAGCTTAATATTCTTGAAAAACATCATGGAACGTACCATATTTAAGGTTGTCATGTTCATTCTTTCAGCTACTCCATATTGTTGGGGATTATAAGGCATAGTTGTTTGATGTTTGATCCCATTTTGGTAGAGATAGTTTTCAACTTCATTTGATATATATTATTTTCCATTATTAGTACAAATAGATCTAATATGATATTGTGCATCATTTTCAATGCATGCATGAAAGTTCTTGAATGTTTCAAAAGCTTCAAATTATTTCTTCAATAAATAAGCCCAACATGTTCTGGTATAGTCACCAATAAATGTCCTCATATATTTATTACCATTTGCAGAAGGAACAAGCATTAGGCCACATAAATTAGAATGAATGAGTTCAATTTTTCTATGTTCTCTGGAATGAGAATGAGGAAAATACTCTTTGTTGTGATTTCCTAAGGTACATGCATCACATTACTTAAGTTTCCTATGAAATGTAGGAAATCCAGTAACACCATTTTTCTGCAACAAATAGAGGTTGTCATAGTTCAAGTGCCCAAATCTAGCATTGCATAAAAAAAATTATGGAAATGTACTTTCATTGTAGTGGGAAATGTATAAAATGTTTTGTGCACGAGAAAAGATTCCTTGCAGCTTCAAAAAGACTCTATCCCATTCATAACAAGTGAGTGATATGATTCATTTATGACCTCAACCTTGCCATACAATATGTGAATGGAGTGTCCTTGCTAGCGAATGTGGACCACAAAAAAAAAGTTTCTCCTAAACTTTGGGAGGTATATTATGTCATGTAGAAGAAAGTATCAAAGACAAGAAATTTGAGCCTAGTGGTGCCAACCCTTGATGGATTGAGTTTTGACTTGTCTGATAAGCATAATGCTTCATTGACATTATCAGTGAATTCTTCAAATAAATATCTTCTGAAAGTCATGTGGGAAGTTGCTCCTAAATCAAGAAATCAAGAATATTTCCATGAAGCAAGTCAAGAATTGAATAATTATTTATTTACTCCAACGTTGCAATGTGCCACAATATAATGAGCAGAATCAAGTGCTTTACCTTTCCCTTTGTCAGGTGTTTTACCCTTGCCTTCATTTATTTCCTGCTTGATTTTGTCCCAAGGTAGCTTACATGTGGAAGCATCATGTACATATTTATTGCATCATATGCAATGAATATAAGACATTTATCCTTGGAAATGTTCCCCCCTTGCCTCTAAAATTATTGCTTCTTCTTCCTCTTCAGCCACCTCTTCCTCTAGAAGTGTTGAAAATGCAGTAAGAAAATCTTAGTTTAACTTTGTCTTGGTCAAACTAGAGAAAATTTGAATTTTGTATTTTAGCAGAAATCTTAAAGGTAGTTAACTGAGTTGATATGGAAATTGTCACTCAGTTAACTTGGATAATTTGAGTTGGGGAAGCTTGAGTTCAATTCAGTGTGATTGATTGCTAATTTGTAGAAATCTCTTTCAATTAAATTGAGTTATGGTTAGTTAAACTAGTTCTAATTGTTAGAATAACAAGTGGAGATCAAGTTGTGGAAGTGGAAATTCAACCACACTCAATGATCAATCGTTTAACTAATAAATCAACCTAGAATAACTAATGCATCAAGAGAATTTGAGTTACCTAATTGAGATGGAGATTCAAAGTTAGTGTATTATTAGTTATAGATGATTCCCATGTGTACAAGTGGTGCATGTAGTCAAGGCAAGAGCCTAAAGGAATTGGACAATCCAATTGAGGGAATTCCATAAATAATAGGGGTTAATTTCCTCAAGGAACAGTGCAAGGAAATAGGAGCTTGGAGGGATTCAAAATTGGCTAAGTGTTAGCGAGAGTTAGTTAGTTACGCAAAGGGATAGAATATACACTTGCAGGTTGTTCTCGGGCTTGAGAAAGAATATATATTCATATATATTATTTGATTAATGCAAAGCAGATAGGAAGGGGTTTTGAGTAGTTGCTTTACCCTAGATAAATCATTGTGCATGTGTGATGTTTCCTTTTTTATGTCTATGATTTGTGTTCCATATTACGAATTAACTTTTTCAGATCAGTAGAGTATCTTCGAGTCTTGTGATTTAGTAAATTTCATGAGTAGTTTCAAATATACACATTAATTTATACATGGTATCAAATTAAGATTCACAGTAGAGGATAAATTTTGAAGTTGTCATTGTAGGAGGATCGGATTTGCAGGTGCTATAAGGATGGATTTCTATGGACTAACACTCGAGTATGCCCTTAAGGGAATCTTGAATTATGTTGCTTGGAAGGACTGCATGGAGGTAGTGTTGGAAGATAATGGATTTTAGGAATTCATTAATAATGATATCTTGAAACCAGTAGCAGCTAATTCTCAAGATTTATAAGAATGGAATATGTGTTTAACCAAGGTGAAGAAAATCATATTGAAGGTAGTACGATACCATATTGTCTCAAATATCCACAGGAAAGAGACTTCGTACGCAATGTGGAAAACACTGTCAGATTGTTTCCAAAATAGTAGTGACCACAGGAAGTTGATGCTCAAGGATAAACTTCGAAATATCAAGATACAGAAGAATGAGACTATTCAATAGTACCCAACGAGGTTCACACACTATAGTGATGAACTTGGTCAATTTGGTTTTATGGTTGCAGAAGATGATTTGGTAAGCCTAGCCCTTCTAGGTCTTCCCAAGAGCTGGCACAACCATAAAGATTCGGTGGATGGGAGGGAGAAACTACAAAATTGTGAACACCTATGGCCTGATTTCATACAGGAGGAAATAATTCAAAATACTAGAGATCGGACTTCATCTAGTGGTGATGAGGAAGAAAATTGTTCCTTTGTTGGAAAGGCAAAGAAGGGGAAAGGGAATAAATCCCAATCCAAAGAAGAATCTCGTTTTTTTTTTTGTGAAAAAGAATAATTCTATTAAAAAATAAAAAATATATTTATAGAGCGGTCGAGACCTTAGAGGAGGTACAGGACATTCCAGCAATACAAACAGACAGTCCCAAAATTAGGATTAACCTGATACAAAAGCCCAGAGCTGTATAGAGAGAGCAGGGTGGAGTGATAGCTCTTAGAAAAAGATAGTTTGTAATCTAGAACCATACTGTCTGGACTGCCTAGCTATTCCTAAGTAGAAATACAAAACCAAAAATTTGAAACTATAACCTGGTTATAAGCCTGAGATAGAGAGGTGTTAACAGAAGCCATATAGGCAATACAAAAAGGAATTGAAAACAGAGAGAGAACCAGAGAAGCAACCATAACCCAGAATTCTTCAAACAGCGGAATCGTTTTCTGGAATCTCCTCCTCCACAGGGCAAGGATAGCCCATCCACGTGTCATCCACATTCTCCCTGAGAGATAAATCATTGCCATCTGGAGGAGCTTCCAACTATCGCGTGCTATCTGAGCTATCCGTCGATCGATCATAAACAAGAGCGTTCTATTGATTTCTAGCAGGAGGCATGGAGATGTCGCTAGCAATTCCTTTAGACTTTGAATTGCCTCCATGGAACCCAAAACCCACATCTATCCTCTGTTGTGTGCTGCCTCCTGGAGATTGAGTAGAAGGGGTGTTCGTATCAATAGTAGGCTGAGCTTCTTCCTCTGAGAAGATAACTGTAATACTGGATGAGAGAACAGGCTGGTTAAGGTGATTGTGGAACGTGAAGTGGGTAGTTTGAAAGGAATTATGCGGGAGTGACCTACTTGTTTTAGAGGTGGGTGAAGCCGAGGCCAGAGGGATGACAGGCAGAGGAGCAGGCTGAGAGCACCCACGAACTCCACGACCGCCACCACGGTGGCAACTACCACAATGGCGGACCATTGGCACAGTAGCAGGATAGCTTGGAGGAGAGGAAAAACCAGGAATAAAGAAAATGCCAAGGTGAGGGTGCCTATAATGCCTGAGAAACTAGACATGCAGCTCCACCTTCAAGCCATGACAGGAATGAGAAATCGGCGATGTATGCATGGGGGGAGGCCAGGGGTATATATCAACAGGAGGAGCCGAGGCCGCCATTAAAACCAAACCTGGTGCAATTTCTCGAGCCCTCAGTGTAATCAATTTTACGTGAGGAGTGATCTACCTGCATATATTAGACATCACTTCCATCTGCGGGAAGGCCTGGGAAGGTGCTCATTGCTACCACCTGTTGTACCAGCTGCCTCCATAATAATTAACCAACATTAATAAACCTTTAATGCACCTATATCCGGGTGAGTGTCTTCTGCCTGGTATCTATCATTCTTCATGATATTGTTGCAATTCATAAGTTGGGAGGCTGAGACAAGGTTGGAGAATGAACCTATATGTAGTTCCAACCTGCATTCCACTCCAAGATTAGCAAGAAAGTCTGCGAATTTATTTCCTTCCCGTCGGGTATGCTTGATGTAAATGGCCTTGTGCTGAGAGAGCCAGATATCAATGAGCTCAATCCTTTTTTCCATTCACCAGCTTTTACTTACCTTGTGCGAGGAAGTACCTTGCAAAATTTTTGAAACCATGTTTATAATAATCTGAGAATCCCCTTCTATGATTAGCGGAAAGAATCCTTTATCTTGAGATATAAAGAGACCTTGCCATAAACCTTCCAATTCTACTGAGTTGTTAGTGTCCCATCCTTTTGAGCCAAAAAAAGATAAAACGGGAGTACCTTGATGGTTTCCGAAGATTCCTCCAAAGCCTGAATTACCTGGATTGCCCTTTGAGGCTCCATCAAAATTTAGCTTTATCATATTAGGTGGTGGAGGGAGCCATTTTGTGGAAGGACCATATGGAGAGGATAGATTTCCTTTGGAGATGAGCTCAGGATTCAGTTGGATATTCCAATTTTTCTAGATGGATTGTTCTTGCAGAAGAGAAGGAAAGTCATCTTGGGACTAGGAGCAGATGGAGAGTGATTCTTTAATATTTTGGCAGAGGGTGGTCCATAGGTTTTCCAGGGGCATGGATTGGTCCTTAAATACCCATTGGTTCCTTTCCTTCCAGATGTTCCACATTAGGAGTCCAGGGATAAGCATCCACAGAGTGTTTAGAAGTTTACTTTGATAAGGTTGTTTGTTCCATTGGCGTATTGTAGCTTTAACATCTCCTTGGACTCACCCATGTTTTTGGCAATGAAAGCTGACTTTTTCCCACAGCTTACGCGCTACGCAACAAGATTGCATAAGATGTTTAACTGATTCTTCCTCTTGCTTATAGTTGGAGCATCTAGAGGGTCTGTAATTTTTCTGGAGATTATCCCATGTGAGGGTTTTATTTTGACAGAGTAGCCACAGAAAGGTGGAAACTTTCGGCCAATTGGGGGGGTTCCAAACTTTGCTCCATAGTCCATCTTTGATTATATGCTCCTTGAGTATTATGCTGTAGGCTTCCTATGTGGTGAAAGTGCCTTTTTTTCCTCATAGCCCCACCTAAGGATGTCCATCTCCTCTGAAAAAGGAATTTTCCTTTTTTGTAGTTCTGAAGAAAGAGCTTGCTGAGCCTGTTCTATACCATGCCTTAGGATTTGATCCTCATCAATCCATCTTCTATGATCTTGTGTGGAGGAAGGCTTCCAAAAATTATTGACCCTATCTAATTCATGCTTATCCTGCTCCGGAAGCTGCAGCGGAGAAAGAAGATTCTTAAGCTTTTGTAGCTGCTGCTAGGAGTCCTCCCAGAATCTAGCTGTGTTGCCATTCTTGATTTCCCAGAAGAAGCAATGTTGTTGTATTAATTTCCTATGTTGTTTAGCTGAGTTCCATATTACTGATCCAGTGCTATCTTCTGACATACGTATTCGTTCTTCAATTGGACTTTTGCTTGCATATTTGCTGGTCCATAGGGAGGCCAAGGGGGTGAGGGGCGCCGAGAGCCATCTCCACCAAATTTTTGCACCCATGGCTTTGTTGTTGTGAGCCAGATCCCTCAAACCAATGCCACCAACACATTTCGGAAGGCGGACTTTATCCCATTTGACAAGAGCCCACTTACAGGTAGGACCAGAACTTCCCCATAAGAAGGAATGTTGGAGTCCCTTGATTTCCTTGAGGACCCATTTGGGGGCAGCCAGAATGGAGAAGAGGTATAGCGGCATGGAATGGAGAACAAATTTTATGAGGACTAATCTGTTGGCCATATTAAGGGACCTATGAGTCCAAAGGAAGAGACGAGTTTCTAATTTTTCCAGAAGGATTTTCCAGGAGGAGTGTTTGAGAGTTGAGGCCATTAGAGGCACCCCAAGATATTTGGAAGGTAGAGCCACAATGGTGAAACCAAGGATACGAGCTATGGTTGCTTGAGTTGTTGCGGGAGTGTTGGAAAAAAAGATTTGGGACTTGATTTTGTTGACATTGGCTCCAGATGCTTTGGAGAAGTCGGACATAAGAGAATTTAGATGACGGGCTTCCAGAATAGAGTGGTGGCCAAAACACATGTTTTTTTCAACAAACTGTTGGTGGGAAAAAGTAGGGGAATTATGGAAAGATAAGCCTTTGATGGGATGAGATTGAAGGGCTGAATGAATACTGCGACCCAATCCCTCTGCCACGATAATGAAGAGGAAGGGAGAGAGAGGATCTCCCTGCCTAATTCCCCTGGAGGGACAAAAAGTAGGTGAAGGTATACCATTGATTAACATAGAAAAGAAAGATGAAGATAACAGACTCATAATCCATCTTACCCAAGGAGGAGCAAAAACAAAAGCTATTAGAATTTTCCTTATGTAAATCCAGCTTAAACTATCAAAAGCCTTGGATAAGTCAATTTTGAGCAGCATACCTGGTTCCTTGGATATCTTCAGCGAATGAATTATTCCGTGAGTTAAGATAATGCCATCAGTTATCTGATGGCCTTATACATAACCTGATTGCTCTGGCGAGATTATGAGAGGGAGCAGTAATTTCAGTCGGGAAGCAATCACCTTGGAAACGATTTTGTAAATTATGTTGCATAGAGCAATAGGTCTATATTTATCAAGAGTACTGGGCTCCGCTTCCTTGGGTATTAGCACAATGAAGGTGGAATTTAGACCAGGGTATATCCATCTTAACATTCTCGATTCCTCTACCACTTGCCAGACCTCCAATTTAATTAGTTCCCAGAAGTGATGAAAAAATTTGGAAGTGAACCCATCCGGACCTAGCGCTTTTCCAACTTTCAATTGATGCACAGCCTCTTCTACCTCCTGAAAGTCCACTGGTCTGAGAAGGAGTTGATTATGCTCCTCTGATATTAATTTGGGAATATTGCTCAGAATAGAATCCATAGCCAGCAGTCTATCTATTTTTGGTTCTTGGTGAGCTTGCTTGAAGTAGTTGAGGAATTCGCTTTGAATGCATGTTTGATTTTCAATTCTTTCTCCCTGCTCATTCTGAATATGTGATATAGTATTATGCATTTTACGTTGAATTGTAGTTCGATGAAAGAATTTTGTGTTTCTTTCTCCATCCTTCAACCATTTTATTCTTGATTTTTGTCTCCAAAGGGTTTCTTCTTGTTTGGCCCTTTCTAGAATTTGTGATTCCAAAATTTGTTCCTGTTTTGACAGATCCTCAGATCGCCATTCGTTTATGATCCACTGCTGCAAATTCTTCATTTCTTGATTGAGGGCATTTTGAGCCTGGAAAATGTTGCGAAAAGATGTATGGTTCCAATTTTTGATTTCACCTTTTGAGGTGTTGTAGCTTTTGCTGAAATTGCGACATCTTAGAGCCATTAGGAGGATAAAAGTTTCTCCATTCTAAGTTGATCAGGTTATTAAAATCCGGATGAGAGAACCAAAAGGCTTCAAAATGAAAAGGCCTTTGAATATTGTGTCCAAGGTGATTCAATTGAAGGGCAATGGGCCAGTGATTAGAACCTGATAGCGATAAGATGGAAGCCAAGAATTCTCCTCCCAAATGAATTGAATTGTCTGATAGGAAAAATCTGTCCAGTCAAGAGGAAATCTGATTTGGTCCTTCTCTTTTGTTGTTCCATGTGAAGATCCCGTTGCTGGAGGGGATATCTATAAGCTAGCTGTTCTGTATGAAATCTTTCAGATGATTCCCTTCTTTGGTTCCTGTGTGTCTACCACCCTTTTTTGCCTCCAAATTTGCAATCATGTTGAAGTCGCCTCCAGAAATCCAAAGAGGGTGTAGCCTATTTCTATTAATATCAGAAAGGGTATTCTAGTTTTCAATTTTTTTCATAGTCTCCTGAGGGAAATACACATTGGTCATGTGCCCATAAATGTTGGTACCATTTATATGAAAGATTACTTGGATGAAGCTTTTATTTGCATGTATATTGTTGAGCTGAATAATGCGCTCGTCCCATAAAATTGCAAGGCCGCCAGAAGATCCATGAGCATCCACAACCATCACTAAGCCACCTGGCTAGGCTTTTGTTGCTATTTTTTCCAGAGTATTGGAGTTACATTTTGTTTCATGTAGGAATAGAATTTGAGATTTTTTTTGCATGATCATGTTTTTTAGAAGTCTGCTTTTCTTTGAGCTATTAAGCCCTCTAATATTCCAAGAGATCAACTTCATTGGGAAGAGTTGGGAAAGTATTTAGTTAGCTTGGCATATCTGCCTGACTCCATTAGAATTTCACCTATTCTGATGGTTCGTTGGATATCGGTTTTCCTTCCACGTTTTTTGTTGTCTTTGGCAATTAACTTTCCATCCCAAGTGCTTCCAATTTGGACCCCAAGAGAATGATGTTTTTGATTTCGCGAGAGGACTGCTACCAGGTTGTCTACTTGTCGTTCTAGGATTTTGTCAAGGCTTTTTGTTTTGCATAATTGCTCTAATCCTATAATGTCCAGTTCTCCAATTTCAATGCTTTCAGGTTCTTCCTCCATGAACTGGTATTCTTGAAGTTCTTTATTTGCTTCTACAGCTGTGCTGGGATCATATGGAGTAGTTTCGACCTCCATTCCTTGAGAGATTCCAACAGGAGTTTTTGACTGAGTGTAGGAGATGGTCTGATTGGACAATGGATCTTCTGGAAGCAGTGAGGGATCTTTCATGGCTTCCTGTTTATCATTATAGCTTCCTTTTTCAGGAAGGGAAGGGCTTTCAGAATCAGGTTCACCTACAGTAGCCAGAGTTTCAAAACTATTGCTGGTAGAGGGTTTGGAAGGGTTGGCTAAATGAATCTTGGAATTGGTAGTTAATTTCTTGTTGTTTCTTCTGCGGCTCGCCACTTTGGTAAATCCATCTGGAGCTGTCTTGTCCGAGGTCATCTGGGAAGAGGAATTTTTATTCTGAGGGAAATCTCTAAATAAATGGCCTAGATCGTGACATTTTCTACACCGAAATGGAACATGATCATAATCAATAGGTTGGATCCATTCAATATCATCATGAAATAAACTTACCGCATCTGGTAGGGCTTGATTGAGATGCATGTAGACACAGATTCGGGCATAAGATGTGTATCGACTGATTTTTGTTTCCTCTGCTATTTTGATGAACTTTCCCAATGCGTTTCCTATTTCCTGGAAAGAATCTTCCTCCCAATACTCCATACGGAGCGAATAAAGTTGAATCCAAACCGGATCCCAGCTGAGATCTTCCTTATCAGGATTGAAGCGCTCAACCCATCCTCTGAGATACGGACCTGCTGCATTAAAGAAGTATGGCCCTCCATCCAGGACCCCGTTCTTGTCCTCTAAGCAGTTAAAAATGGCTGTAAAAAAGACTTTAGGCCCTAGCTGCAGGGTAATGTGTCCTTTTGGGCTCCATTTTGAGGCAATCCAACCTCTCAGCACTTTCTTAATTGGCCATAGTCCTATAAATTTTCCTATTATCGCATGGTCCTTCATGAACTGTATCTTGGCATTGATTTTGTGGCTTGGAAACTCTACTTTCGGTCTTACTGCGGCTACTGGCTTTCATGTCGAAGAAGTGGCCTTGGGATGATCTTTTTTGTCCTGAGCAACGCCTTGATGTGAACTTTTATCTGTATTCTTGTCAGTCTGCATATTTGTATTATCGTTTTCTTCATTTTTGTGTTGCTCACCATTGACCTTTGGGGCATGCACAACCTCCTCCCCCTGAGGTGGAAACATGGAATGGAAGGTCGTCTGCAGTGAATGGGAGAACGCAGAACAACTGGGATCTGCCAATGTTGAGCACGGTCAGGAGTACTCTGCCACAACAGGGTTTACAGAAACCCTAGAAGGAAGATCGCCGGTCTTGCCATCACCTCGTCTCGTTTCCAGATTTGGATTCACAAAGAATAATCTAGTTAAGGGGGCAAGAAGAAATACGTTTCCAGAATCAAGTGCTTTCACTATAATGAATTTGGGAATTATGTAATGAAGTGTCCATACAAGAAGATAAGAAAGAAGACCTCAAGAGGAGAAGAAGGTGAAGGTTTGGCTTCAAAATTTGAGCTTGAATTTACTCTCATTGCATGCATGGCCAACATAGTGATGGGGAGCTTATGTTACTTGGATAATGGTGCCTCGTTCCACATGATGGGGAATAGAGAATTTTTCAATGATTTGGAGGAGAAATATCTCCAGATGCACATCGAGATGGGATATGATGGAAGGTACAGGGCCACCATGATTGGTACAATCACCTTTCAAGGGGAGTAAGGATCCCCTCTTAGACTCAAGGATTTTATGTTTTTTCCAGGTCTAAAGAAAAATCTCATCTCCATTGCAGTTTTGGAATATTGTGGTTATGATGTGATCTTCAGCAAATGGAAACAATTCCTGAGACACATAACCATGGGGGAAGTGAAGTATCAGGGTTTGTGTGAAGAACCTGTACAAGATATATGTGGAGGATTGTGTTGCATTAAGCACAAAGGTAGAGAAGGTGCATAGTCATGATTTTAATGAACTTTGGCATATAAGACTTGGCCATTTACATCATGGCACTTTCAAGATTGTGCAATAAATAACCATAGACCCCCCTAAAGGAGCACTAGAGTAGCAGGATATATGCAAAGGGTGTACCTTAGGGAAGTATAAAAAATCCACTTTCCATGATCGGGATAGAAAAGCACATGCAACCCTTGAAAGGATCCACTCTGATGTCTATGGAAATTTCTTGACAGCCTCCACTATCAGGCACAAATATTTTTTAATTTTTATTAATGAATTCCCATGAAAGTTTTGGATCTTCTTCATGTAGAATAAGGATGAAACATTCTCCAGGTTCGTAGAATTCAAAGCACTTGTTGAGAAAGAAGTGGACAAGAAGGTGAAGGCTCTTAGGGAAGATAATGGAGGTGAGTATGTGTCGAATGAGTTTAAATTATTTTGTGAAAGAGAAGGCATTTGACAAGAGTTCAAAACACCCCACAACCCACAATAGAATGGGGTGGATGAGAGGAAGAATCATGTCATTGTGGCAGAAAAAAGGGCGTTGTTGCATGATCAAGGCCTACCTCTACACTTATGGGATGAAGCATGCAACAAAATAATCTATTTGAAGAAGACGAGTCCTCATTGCATTCTCCACATGACTACACTAGATGAGGATTTCTTGGGAATGAATTTAGATGTGTTGCACTTTAGGATCTTTGGAGCCTCTATTTACTACCATGTCTCAAAAGAATCAAGGAAGAAGTTAGATTTGATAGTAGAATTAGGGGTATTTGTGGGTTACAAAGAAACTCCCCACAACTTCTATGTGTACTTTCCATCCCTCAAAATGAAAATTGTGTAAAGGGATGCAAAATTTGATGAATACAAAGCCATTTGGTCCTTTCTTGGAACTTCAAATCCCACCAGAAGAGGAGATTTTATCTCCAAAGGAGTAACCTCAATAATTGGTGGAGAAACCACAAGTTGAGGAGCAGAGAGTGGAGACAAACACTCAAGCAGAACCATCCATAGAAGGAAATAAAAGAACTAGGAAACTTGAGATACTTATGTAGGATGAAAGGGAGAATGTGGGTGCTCCTTCAAATAAGTGCAGGCAGAGAAGGTACGAGATTGGTACACTAGCTACATGGATCTAATGAATGAGCTACTAGATATTGGGCCATATTATTTCGGCAAAGCAGTAGAGAAATTTGTATGGGTTGATATAATGGTCAAGGAATATGTATCCATTGTAAACAACAGTGTTTGGGAAGTGACCCCGAGATTAGCAGACAAATCTGTTGTGGGTTTGAGATGGATCTTCAAGGTAAATCATGAAGCAAAGGGAAGTATATAAAATTATAAGGGAAGATTCATGGCCAAGGGATACTTTCAAGCTGATGGGATTGACTATGAGGAGACCTTTCGTCCTATAGCAAGGTACTCATCCATCAATTCAATCCTTTCTCTAGTTGTATGGATGGGGTGGAATATCCACTAGATGGATGTGAAAACAACATTCCTAAATGGAGTTATTGATGAGGAAGTGTATATCGGGCAACCAGAAGACTTTGAGACTTTTGATTAGGAATCTCATCTGTACAAACTGAAGTGAGTGTTGTATGGACTCAAGTAGGCATCTCGTGCTTCGTACACCATGATCAATAACCATCTCACTGGTTTGGGCTTCATCAAAAGTGAAGCGGATGCAAACCTCTACCATATTTTGTAGAATCTCAATTGTTGATTATTGCATTATATATTGATGACTTGATGCTAACTGGTGATGAGTAGTTGATAAAACCTTGTGAGGACCTTTCAAGAGAGTTTGAAATGAAAGACATGGGTCACATGCACTACTTCCTCTAACTGGAAGTATGGAGAGGTGATGGGGAATTGTTTGTCCCTCAGGGAAGGTATGCCAACGAGGTATTTTAGAGGTTCTCGATGGACATATAAAAACCAATGGAGACACCTCTAGTAACCAACTAGAGGAAAGAGGATGTTACTCCAGGTGAGCAAGTGGATGTTATTTTTTATTGACATTTGGTGGGTTTACTACTGTATCATTTTAACACACGAACATATATGTGCTATGCAATCGAATAGTTGAGCCACAATATGATTAGGCCATCCAAACTATTTTGGAGCAAAGCTAGGCATGTTCTACGATACCTCAAAGGCACTACTCAGTTTGGACTCTGGTACAAATAGATAAAGGGGGTGAAGTTGTGTGGATTCAGAGATGCAGATTGGGTGGGGATTCCATTAGGTTAGAAGACTACATTACGTGGAATTTCCAATGTTGGATTCACAATAATTTCTTGGTATAGCAAGAAGCAAAGATTTATGGCACTCAACTCAGCATAAGTAGAGTACATGGCTGTTAGTCAAGCACCATGTGATGTGATCTGGATGAGAAAGATACTTGTTGTATTGTTTTTTCAGATGATAGATCCAACTGTTATTTACTGTGATAATCAAAGTTGCATCAAGCTCTCTAAAAATCTTGGCTTTTACAATCGATCCAAGGATATATATATTTGGTATCGCCATTTACGAGACTATATGCAAAGGTAGATAATGTTGTTGCAGTACATTTTGATAGAGGAACAAGATGTTTACATTTTGACAAAGGCCTTGTCAAGAGGGAAGTTTGACTTCCACATGTGCAGGATAATGGTGGATGATAATCCCTTTCTTGCTAAGAGGAAGTGTTGAAAATGCAACGAGAAAATCTCAGTTTGACTTTATCTTGGTCATACTAGAGAAAACTTTAATTTCTATTTCAGTAGAAATATTGAAGGTAGTTAACTGAGGTGACATGACACTTGTCACTCATTTAATTTGAGTTGGGGAAGCTTGAGTTCAGTTTAGTATGATTGATTTCTAATTTGTAGCAATATATTTCAATTAAATTTAGTTATGGTCAATTAAATTAGTTCTAACTATTAGAATAACTATTGGAGTTCAAGTTGTGGAAGTGGAACCTCAATCACACTCAGTGATCAACTAGTTAACTAATCAATCAACCCGAAATAAATGATGCATTCACAGACTTAGAATTACCTAGTTGAGATGGAGATTCCAAGGAAGTGTACTATTAGTTGTAGAATATTCCCATCTGTACAAGTGGTGCATGTAGTCAAAGGAAGGACCTAGAGGAATTGCACAATCCAATTGAGGGAATTTCCTAGATAATATGGTCTAATTTCCTCAAGAAAAATCATAAGCAAATAAGATTTTGGAGGGCTTGAAAATGGTTAAGTGTTTGAAAGAGTTAGTCAGTTAGGTAGAGGGATAGACTATACACTTGTAAGTTGTGCTCAGGCTTGAGCAAGAAATGTATTCATCTATATTCTCTAATTAATGGAATACATATAGGAAGGGGTTTTAAAAAGTTGATTTCCCCTATTTTTGCATGTGTGATGTTTCCTTTTGCATTTCTATGATTTATGTTCCATATTGTGATCAGTAGAGTAGTTTCAAGTCATGTGATTTAGTAAATTTCATGAGCAGTTTTGAATCTACATATTAAATTGTACAAGAAGAATCACATGCATGATTCTTCTCTTTTTTTGCAACGAACACAACTTCTTCAGTAAACTAAGGATTTTTCTTCTCCCCAAAATATTTCTCTCTCTCAGAAAACGTCTTCTCAAGGGAGTCAAAGGTGATATCCTTAAGGTTTCCACTTGCTTGCAATGACTCACGATAATGTGAATAGGTGGTGTTGGAAATAATACTGAGAAGGGGGGGGGGGTGAATCATTATTATCACATTAATAAAACTTTTTCATTTCCAAACTCTGATTCATATATGCTACTTTCACAACTTCTTATGATTAAGTTAATTGATCTTCAATGAGTGTATTAGAACATTATCAACCATATTATCAGTTAACAGATGCAGTAACATAGAATAGATCATCACACATAAGGCACACACATGAACACCATGATATAAGGTGGAAACCCAATGCGGGAGAAAACCACCTGCTGCAAGTCATCTCAATCTTCTTCTTAATAAGAAAATCCTTTTATAATATTTGTACTGGTGCAGTCTTATACCAGTACGGGAGCTACAACCCCCTTTGCTCTTGTACAAGCCAATCCATTTACTAGTACGCAGGCTGCTACCTGCTACAATGCTCCAAAGATTCCCCTTTGCTTTTGTACTAGTTTAAGTACTAGTACGTAGGCGCCGGCCTACAATCTTCTCTCCTCCAGGTACCACGTTTCATATTTTTTCATACTGGATACACTGAAGCACAACACATAATCTAAAAGGCCACGTTTCATCCAATTTTCATACTGTATCCCTAAACATCAAATGATCATCAAGTACCAGTAAGTCACCCAGATAACAAAATCCACAATAATATAAAACTAATCCCAGAACACCTTCTGTGGCGCCTCCTGTGGCGTCTCCTGCGGCGCGTCCTGCGGTGCCTCTTGCGGTGCCTCCTGTGGCGTCTCCTGCGGCACCTTCTGTGACGTCTCATGTGGCGTCTCCTACGGCACCTTCTGTGGCGACTCCTGCGGCGTCTCCTGCGGCGCCTCCTGCGGCGTCTCCTGTGGCGACTCCTGCGACGCCCTCTTGCGGTGACTCTTGCGGCGCCCTCCTGCGGCGCCTCCTGCGGCGCCTCCTGCGGTGCC
>APFE030907642.1:145986-186495 GCA_000404065.3 Pinus taeda | reverse complement strand
TCCTCCAGGTACCACGTTTCATCAATTTTCATACTGGATACACTGAAGCACAACACATAATCTGAAAGGCCACGTTTCATCCAATTTTCATACTGGACCCAATAACCACATTGAAGCACATAAACAATCTTCTGAATTACCCAAGCACTAGATCAATACATATACAAGTGAGTCATCAACCGGATCTAGTCCATCAGATTACATAAAGATGAGTCATTAAGAACCTGATCCATTCATCCATCAATGTATAAACATTTAATCAATCATTGCTGTTATCAGAACTTAATACCAAAAATCAGACATCACTTCAAAACCCAGAACACAGCAATGATAAACATGGATAGCTAAGTAGATTTCATGAGAAGTACGCAGCTTCACCCATCTAACAGCTGCGTATAAGTACGCACTGTTTCCAACTGCTTCCTTGCGTACGTGCGCACTCTACCTCACAAACTTCCTGTGTACGTGCGCTCTGTGTCCAATGAACTGCCTGCGCCCCTCTGCATCTGTAGCGCTTCTGCGACTGCGTATCTGCGCACCTACAGCGCTTCTGTGCCTGCGTATCTCCACACTTTTCTTTCACTGTACTTGCGTACCTGCAGGTATAGATAATTTCAAGACTTCAAGAATAACCCAGACTGTCAGATCTATAGATCTGATCATGCGCCGAAGTGATCTCAACCTATCAGTAGATTCGCCTCATTTAGATCTAGACATTACTCCAAGAGATTCATAGTATTTCAGATCTAGCTCGCATAAGATGTTCAACCCAAAAGCATACTCAAGCCAAATGATCTCCTTTGCTTTATATAGGCAAGCTCTTCTTCAAATCATGGATCAATACCACGGGCCAAAACCATAATAACACAATTCTGTCGGCTAAATACCAAGAGTTAAACATAAGAAACCCCATGTGTGCTTTTCTCTGCCTTGAAGTAAGTGAACTAGGGGTACGTAGTACCTGAACGGGATAACTGCGGGTATGTACGCACTTTATGTAACACCGGCCTGCGTGTACGCACCTTCTGTAAGGTGTGCCTGTGTATTCAATATTTGATAGCTGATCATCAATCTCTGCTGCTGACTTGAAGTACTGTGATCTCTCACCTGAATGGGTTGCCATCAAGGACAACACTTTATCCATAATGCCAACAATCTCCCCCTTTGGACTTGATGGCAAAGCTTACTTGTGAACTGTCATCTGATCCCTTTTTGTTGTCCGCTAACCCATGCACTCTGTCACATCTGATATTTCTGTTGTAGATTCATTTGAATGTATACAAGTGAGATGATCTTCTATGAGAGGGTTGCCATCAAGTACAACACATGCATCATAATGCCAATAATCTCCCCCTTTGGACTTGATGGCAACAACACCAAATCACTCTCCCCCTTTGATATCAAGGGCAAAGGGCTATGCTCCCCCTAAGAACATGCTCTCCTTGACTATAAACCAGATTTGCTAAAGTCTCTGAATGAACTCCCCCTTTGTATATGCCATGGTGCTCCAATCTGATAATGCTCTTTCTGAGAACAAGCTGAGATGTCTGCTCTGCTATATACTGTTGTTCATGCTCAAGCTCCCCCTGACTGCAAAAAGATGTTCTACAAGAAGAACATGACTCTATATATCATAAATGACCTTCCTATCACCAAAAGACTCAATACATACATCCATGTATCAATCCAACAATCCTCATCCATATATGTGCCAAGAACAATAAGGACTCCATGCAAGAATCAACCACAAATCTGATCCAAGAATTATGTGAACAACTCATAACCGTAGCAAGATGAATCATATAGGTATCATCACCAAGGACTATTAACCATAATGCCAACAATGCATTAAAAACATATTCTCCCCCTAAACTGGTGCCATTTGTCAGCAAGAAAAGTCAATAAATGCCTTAAGACAGGTATGTAGTTTTTCTTTATCTGTCCCACGTAGCCACGCACTTCACCTTCTACTCCCCTGCGTACACCTGCAGAGATCCTTCTGCTGCACTGCGTACATACACAGACAGTCTTCCACTACACCGCGTACTCCACGCACCTTTTCTTTTATCGCGCCGCATACTTCTATGTACCTACGCAGGTTATCCTTCTATGGCGTCGCGTCCGTCTACATGTGCTCTTCTGATAAGCCGCGTACCTCTGCACAGGGACTGTGCCTTCACTTGCGTACATCTGCACCCGGTCTTACGCCCTGCTGCATACGCCTGCACTTTCACAGTGAATGATCTGCGTACCTTAGATTAGGACCCAATTCAGATTTCCAGATCTGATCATACTTCATAGATCAACTTCACTTTTCCTACTGCCTTTCTTCAAACAATCATATACGCGATTGTGCAGTATCCAACTCACGTATATATGCGACTTCCCTTTATGGAGTTTGCATATGAGATTCAGGACACTAAAGTTTTGTACTTTCAGCTCCCTCTGATTCTAGTATGTCTGTACATTGTGCTGTGCCACCTTTTTCTGACTGTACTTCCTTTTTCCTCCATATCTTCAAGCGTGATGATGACATTTTCTCTTTTTGATATGGTGCCCACACTTTGTTCCTGCATTCCTTAGCTATATGTCCCAGCTTGTTACATGCATAACATCTTACATGTTTCATATTCCTCCTATAACAATCAGCAGCTTTGTGACCAAACATATTGCAAGCAAAACAATATCCATAAAAGTACCTTGATTGAGATGACCTGTCTGCATAATGGTCTTGAACTCTTCTTCTTCTACATCTAGCTGCAACATGTCCAAGATTATGACATACATAACGTTCAACATTATTCATAGGAGGAGTAAAGGATTTTCTTTGAGGAATCTCCTTCCTTGGTTGATGATGAGATGGATCTTTCATTTCTTCGTTGATCACTTTAGATTTCTGTTTAGAGTTCCTTGCCTCACCTTGTGAACTAGATTCACCTTCAATAGATTCATGGAAACCAAGACCAGTCTTTATAGCAGGAGACCTTTGACTACTAATAATATCATCCAAGACTTTAGAGCTATCTTGAAATCATAAAAGCTTATCCTTTTCTTCTATTTTACCTTTCAAGATATTTACCTCAACCTGAAGCTATTCTTCCTTTTCAAGAGATTGTTTTTTCAAATCTTCTTCAACTTTTCTTCCTTCTTCCATTTGTTCCCTTAGTTTGAGAATCTCATTTTCTTGTTTTTCATTCAGATCCTACTGCATTTGACGAACTCGGAAGGCACATTCCAGCTGGGATTTTAGGCTTATGACTTCATTGTCTTGTTTTTCAATTGCTTGATGTAGATATTCTTTCTGCTTCCTTGATTCTTCAAGATCTCCCTTTAGTGAGAGGATTGTAGCTTCAAGATTTTCATAGTAGCTGGATCTATCTTTGAGTTTCTTGATGGTTGTGCTTCTTTCGTTGACTTCTTTTCTTAATGATGTCACTTCATGCTGCAATTTTTTGACATTGGTATTCCTTGTCCTTGAGTAGTTTCCTTACCTTGTTTCCTTCTTCTAGTTGGGCCTTCAGTTTGGTAGCTTCTTCTTTGAAGTCACATTCCCTTTTGTTCAATAGATCTTGTTGATCTCTAATTTTGTCTGTCAGCCTTTTAAATTCTGTCTCTATTTGATATCTTTCTTATTCACCCATAAGAGCAAGTTCAGTAGTTTCACTATAACTTCCATCTCTTTCACAAGGAAATATAGGTGGAACATCAGAGGATAACATATTCATACCTGATAATGATTCTGAATCTGAAGAGCTTCTTATGCCTAATCCCCAATTGATTCTCCCACTGTCATAGTTCTTCTGAGATGACTTCTTTTTCTTACATGCTTTCTTCTTAAGCTTCTTTCCCATTGTTCCACGGATCTCCTTCAAGAGATCAAGCTTCTATCAAAGGACCTCCTCTCATACCAATTGTTGGAAATAATACTGAGAGGGGGGGTGAATCAGTATTATCACATCAATAAAACTTTTTCTTTTCCATATTCAGTTTCATATATGCTACTTCCACAACTTCTTATGATTAAGTTAATTGATCTTCAATGAGTGCATTAGAACATTATCAACCATATTATCAGTTAACAGATACAGTGATATAAAATAGATCATCACACATAAGGCACACACATGAACACCATGATATAAGGTGGAAACCCAATGCGGGAGAAAACCACCTGCTGCAAGTCATCTCAATCTTCTTCTTAATAAGAAAATCCTTTTACAATATTTGTACTGGTGCAGTCTTATACCAGTACGGGAGCTACAACTCCCTTTGCTCTTGTACTAGCCGATCCATTTACTAGTACACAGGCTACTACCTGCTACAATGCTCCAAAGATTTCCTTTAGCTCTTGTACTAGCTTAGATACTAGTACGTAGGTGCTGACCTACAATCTTCTTTCCTCCAGGTACCAAGTTTCATCAATTTTCAGACTGGATACACTGAAGCACAAAACATAATCTAAAAGGCCACGTTTCATCCAATTTTCATTCTGGACCCAACAACAACATTGAAGCACATAATCAGACAATCTTCTGAATCACCCAATCACCAGATCCATACACATACAATGATATTATGAGAGTTATCAACCAGATCTAATACATAAAGATAAGTCATTAATCATGTTGCTATCTGAACTCAATACCAGTAACCAAACATCAGTTATGCACCCAAAACCCTGCAGAATAGTTAAAACAAATTTCAAGTAGGGACCACAACTTCACTGGTATAGATCTGCGGATATCTGCACTTCCACTTGCTCAGAGCCTGCGGATCTCCGCACCTATACCTTCTGTGGCGCCGCGCACCTTCGCAGCTGCGCCTCCTGTGGCGCCGCGCACCTCTGCAGCTGCGCCTCCTGTGGCGCCGCGCACCTCCGCAGCTGCGCCTCCTGTGGCGCCGCGCACCTCCATAGCTACGCCTCCTCTAGCGTCGCGCACCTCCGCAGCTGCGCCTCCTGTGGCACCGCGGACCTCCATAGCTGCGCCTCCTGTGGCACCGCGCACCTCTGCAGTTGCGCTTCCTGTGGCACCACGTACCTCTGCAGCTGCGTCTCTTGTGGCGCCGCGCACCTCCGTACCTGTGCCTTCTATGGCGCCGCGCACCTCCGTAGCTGCAGTGCTTCTGGTCCTGCGTATCTGCGCACCTGCAACGCTTCTGTGCCTGCGTATCTCCGCACTTTTCTTTCACTGGACCTGCATACCTCTGGGTATAGATAATTTCAAGACTTCAAGAATAACCCAGACTGTCAGATCTATAGATCTGATCATGCGCCGAAGTGATCTCAACCTATCAATAGATTCGCCTCATTTAGATCTAGACATTACTCCCAAGAGATTCATAGTATTTCAGATCTAGCTCACATAAGATGTTCAACCCAAAAGCATACTCAAGCCAAATGATCTCCTTTTCTTTATATAGGCAAGCTCTTCCTTAAATCATGGATCAATACCACAGGCAAAAACCATAATAACACAATTCCGTCGGCTAAATACTACGAGTTAAACATAAGAAACCCCACGTGTGCTTTTCTCTGCCTTGAAGTAAGTGAACTAGGGGTACGCACCTCCTGAATGGGATAACTGCGGGTATGTACGCACTTTATGTAACATCGGCCTGCATGTACGCACCTTCTGTAAGGTGTACCTACGTACCCCTTATTTTCTTCAATATTTGATAGCTGATCATCAATCTCTGCTGCTGACTTGAAGTACTGTGATCTATCACCTGAATGGCTTGCCATCAAGGACAATGCTTTAGCCATAATGCCAACAATCTCCCCCTTTGGACTTGATGGCAAATCTTACTTTTGAACTGTCATCTGATCCCTTTGTGTTGTCCAGTAACCGATGCACTCTGTCACATCTGATATTTCTTCTGTAGATTCATCTGAATGTATATAAGTGAGATGATCTTCTATGAGAGGGTTTCCATCAAGTACAACACATGCATCATAATGCCAACATTGGTATTTCCAAACACTTTAACAAGCTGGAATGCTCGTAAATATTTTCATATTTAATGAGTCTGAAAAGGGTTTAAAGGAGACTCAGTTTTGAGGAGTGAGTGATATTTTCGGGTAGCAGTTGGTTCTAGGTAAGGTTTGGAACTTTTCAATCATGGCAGTGTAAAGAAGGTGGCTAATAGAATCACTCGTCGCAATTGTTCCTCAAAAGGGTAAACAATCAAGTGGAGGCATATGAATGGCTAAAAAGTGGAGGTGATGGTAAGAACAAAACCAAGGATCAAAAGCTGATAGCAATGCAATCACAAAGGTTATTTACCGAAGGTGGGTTCATATTTTAATGAGCTTGAACTCTGGGGGAACATATGCTCATTGCTAGGTTTATTTTTTAATGAGATTGAACTTCATGTAAACCTGCTCATTCCAGTCGTATAATAAGGATGTCTCTCATTAGTAGGTTCATTTTTTATGGAGCTTGCCCCGTGCGCAAATTTGCTCCAGAGCCTTTTCTATGCAAGCTAGGAATGACCAACTACTGTCCAAGGGGTTAAAAACTACTGAGGTTAGGTAGGATGGATTCTCGACGAGAAACCTTTCCTTTACTCTTCCAGTGCCATTTGGCCCTTGCAAAGGTGAATGGTTGATCAGACCAATGACCTAACTTAAGTAGTTGAAGTTAGTAAAAAACTATGGGGTTAGAGTTACGCTGGTCGCTTTTCACTTGTGCACAAAAGGTTTGCATGCTCCCAGGTATAAAGAGAAGTAAAGTGTCCAGGTTACCATATGGAAGTTCTTGCATTAAATCAAGGTTGTTTCATCCGCATTTGCAGACAAAACACTTCCTTGGCTCTGTCCATCGAAATAAACAAAGGTGAATGGTGGGAGCTTCCACTCACATAACCTTTGACGAGGGAATCCTTTTCCAGTCTAATCCCATTTTCCTAAATGGATGGGTGTGTCAGAATAGTCATATATCCTACATGGAAACCTACCTTATATTTGGGGTTTTCCTGCCGAAGCAGACCAGGGCACATGCCCCCTGGGTTAAGTCACATTCACCGAATCACTCGCGCTCATCAGGGGGACATATTGGAGGTTGATGAGACATTCCATGTGCAAAAAGACCAGTTAGTGATGGCATTTGACTGGTAGCCATGTTTGAACAAGGGAATGAAAGCTGGTCAATGAGCTGGACCATTCTGCCTTCATACAGGAAACACATCATTCGAAAGAGTGAGGAAACAATAGCTCCCATGCTATAAATGTAATCATGCCCAAGGAGTAGATTGTAATCTAGAGGCCCTTGGACTACCATCTTGTTTAGATGAACGATTTTCCTTCTCAAAGTTATAGGAAAATTTGGAAGGATCCCTATAGGTCGATTGGTTCCTTTGTTGAAGCCTGACAAATTTCGAATCTCAGGCAGAAGCGATGGCGAACCAAGTGATTTCCAAGTAGTTGAGGAAAGGATACTCATAGAAGCCCTTTCATCTATGATAGTACAAGCCATGATCATTCTATAAGCTTGTACTATGATTCAGAATGGTACATTAGATGGTAGGCGGGGTCTCCCTAGTAAGTTCCAATCGAAGGAAACGACTAGATTGCTTAGAGGGGGAATCGAATAATCGGCTAGATGAATCTTTGATGAAATTCCTTCCTGCGGTAAAGGAATGGATAGATTGCCTCCATGTTCATCGGATTCTGTGTTAACAAAAATAAGTTGAATGGTGTCATTCTCATTCTCTTTGGTCACTATATCATCTGAAGGTAGACCTTCTGAAGATAAGACTGGGTCGACTACCATCTCAACCTGTTGAATTTGGTCCAGTGTGGACTCAAAGGGTTTATCTTCAATGATAGTTGCTTCAACTAACAACAAAGGTGTGTCAGTCAGATGTTCAACTAGCGATGGACTTCACAAGAGTTTCTTGTATACAGGAGGAAGTCGTTGCGGTGAAGCAGGACGGTTATCCAAGACTCTTTTAGCTTCGTCCAGGAAAGGACAATAATGGAGGGCATGATCACCTTCACACAGTCTACAAGGAAATTTAGATATTCCTTTCTGTCCATTGACTTCGTTTTGACTGATTTGATGGTGTCCTCTCAACATGATCATCAGAGGTTGTAGACACCAGATTGTGCAAGCGGGGAGACTAGTCCCTTAAGATCCGCAGGATGCAAGGACAATCTTGATGATAGTGGTCTCCATTGCAAATGACACATCAAGATTTAGGTTTGCATGGTGCAGTGTGTGGATTTTTGCCAGATGATTCATGATTACCCCCTTTCGTCATTGGCTTCTTCTTCTTCTTCTCCTTCCCTTTCTTCTTCTTCTCAGTTACTTGGTTTTTAGCGTTACTAGCTTCACCAAGCGAAGAGGAAGAAAGAGAGGGAGAAGCAAATGAAGTAGAAGGTGGGGGAGTGACTTCACTATCATCTAGCTACTGATTTGATTGCTAAGGAATTACAGTGTTTGGAACGATAGAGGTCGAGAAAAGCCATACTGGTAGGCCAATTGTGAGTCCTGGAAGGGACAATGTAGCCATATGGGGAGCACCAACATCTCCCTTAGAAGAGAAAGGACTAGGATTCCCCCCAAGGGGAAATCCTTGATTGGTGGAATCCATTTTCTCAACCTAAGACTAATGAGGAAACAGTGATGTTATTCTAATTGAAATAAATTTTATGACGCTTTGACACAACTTGCTTTTTCAATTTTTAAGAGTCGAGAAAAAGCTAACGATGACTCTAGTCGTCTTCGATTTTTAGTGAGCCTGAAGTGACAAGTGCTCAGATGGACCTTTTCTTTTAAGGAGTTTGAAAAGGAATGAAAGTGACTACTCTAGAAATCTAGATAGAGGGATTACCAAACCAATCGCAAAACTACAGAATATTTTTTACATACGGTAGTCAATCTTCTCGAATGTTGTGTTTAGTGCATTGCGATCAATAGGGCGGCATACACGGCTTCCTAAGGATAAAGGGTATAGCCTATTGTAGTCTCCCAATATATACTCAACGATACATGGGAGCATAAGTCTGTACTAGCACTTGTTGTATCAAAGAGGAGGAATCACCCAACCTATGATGAAAACGATAGTTACCAGCCTTTACGATGCCAGAATACGTCTCTAGCCTAGACTTCTAGATGTTGTGCATTAGGTTCCAAAGCATTTTAATTTTCATTGAGGTTTATTTTATAGTTGATATTTCTTAAGAAGTTTGCCTTTAAGGTTCACTACGTGATGTAGATACACAATTCCTAAATATGCAATCTAAGATGATAAACAGTCGTTTACTTTCTTTTAGTAATGAAAATCCTAGCTACTAAGGAAAGAGAAGTAATTCTTTCAACATAGAGCAGGGAGTACACACTAAGATGCACTATCCTAAATCAATTTCCGCATGCAGTCTAAATGTAAATGCACATGCATGTATTTGTTTTTCAGTTTCCTTAATGTGATAATGACAAAAAGAAAACTATGTACAGATCTGAACTATCTTTCCTCAAAGCGACACTTTATCAATTTCTTTTCAAAAACGAAAGGAAGATTTAGACGACACTTTCAATTTCAACTTGAAAACTGCTTTAGACACTTCAAAGAATTAATGACTCAAATCAAATATAATGGAAAAAATGTAATTGACTATCTAAAAGAGGAAGACTTTACGGCACTCTTTTCTTTGACTGAAAATGACACTTGCAACACTTTCAAATCAAAAGACAACAGTTCGATTAAGCTACTATCTGTAAAGGAGAACTATAAATGATGAAAATACAAAAAAAACATTCACAATTCTTTATCAATGGAGGCTAAATAATGCAAAGGAAGACAGTTTCAATAGTGATATACTGATCATAGACAACAAAACTACTGAATAGAGCTGAAAACAATGAAGGAAAAACCAAAATATGGAGGCATAAACAATCTCATTCAATCATCGCACCTGTAACACAAGGAAACATGGATGCATCCCACCTACAACACACGGGAGGTGTGATGCATACAGGTTGCCAATGAGAGACAGTGCGATGGTCTAGGGACGAGACTGAGGTTGGTTTTCACTCATAGTTTGTAGCTAAGTTTAGGGATTTAGGCTGAGCTAATGATAGATAGTAAACACAAAGTATAGAGGCTGATCTAATGAGGTTATTTGAGCTCCCACCATGGAACTTAGGATGTTTGCAAGTCAGATGTTCAGTTCATAAACTAACCCAGAGATTGACTGAAGCAACGTTGATCTAATTTCCAGTTGCATAGCAAAAGCAGTTCGAAGGCTAGCTGGCTTAACTTTAGGCTCCGTATGTAGTTTATAAAGCAAACAACAGTAATGAAACTATTTGTTCCCCAGCGGAGTCGCCATTTTGTTATCAGGAAAACTAGTGTCCATTCAAAGCTGCTAGTTCCACTAAGATGGGTGGCTATCTTAGAAACAAACAAACCAAAGTTACTTGTGTTTTCCTTTATGAGAGATAGATGAGAGAGAAGCAGAGAGTACCAACCTCAGTCTTTCGCTTGCCTCTTTGCTTGTTTCCTCCCTCCTTTGACAGAGTTTCACCACTCCTTCCTCATTTGTCCCACTTCAAAGAACACCTGTAGAGTCAAAGCAGCATAATACCATCAAAGAGATATATAACCATAAACAATATAGGATCAGATGTATATTAACCATACAAATGCATACACCGATACAAGATTCAGAAATATACACATATATGGAGGAAAACTCAAATAACTCTATTGATAGAAGTAGTAGAATAGAGGATTACAACCCAGTGGTTTGATCCAGCACCATCCTCCCAGCATGAAAGCCCTCTTCACCTCATGAAAAGCTAGATCACCCAACATTACAATGTTTCACAGAGAAACCAACAACACTTCCTTACCAAATACAAAATTCCAGCCTTTGGATCTCTAGGATGAGGGATTCATATATAGATATTTGCAGGGGGGTGAGTAAGCTTTTGGGATTTTGATTAGTGTCATTTCTCTGATAGTTCTTGGTTCCACTTGGAGATTTCATGATCTCTTACTCATCCCTGGGCGAATTCAGAGAGGCAAGTGTCATATGAGAAATTTCTAGAAGATTCTCTGGGTTTCCACCTAGCAAACTGCCTCTGCCATTTGTCTACTCTCACCAATTACACCCTATAGAAGGGATTTTTAGTATGCATCACACCCTAACCATGGAGCAGGTGAGATGGTCCAGTTTTGACCAGTTCTGAGCATTTTTTTAAGGAGAACGTCTCGGAAATGATGTAATCGGTTGACCTTGTTCCTTCTAGGTATGAAACAACACTTTTAGGGGTTTATAAACCCTTGGTTTATGGACATATGTGATTGGGGTTGCAGTGCCCAAATATGTCTATAAAATATACCTGCAGAATTGTTTCAAAGGGGACCCTGAGACAGAAGTATCTTTAACCTGGAAGTCATTATCTACTAGTGGGAGATGGTCTAAATCCCTGTGTGGGGTCGTAAAGGGCATGAAATTCAATGCAATTGGGGCATCCATCCCTGTTTCTTATGGATTCAAGGATGGGGGCAAAGGGTTTTCAGTGAATTTTGGGAAAAATTGGCCTAATTCATGTATTTTAGAGTCGCTAGGCAATTTTCTTACTAAATTACGTAGGAATTGGAAGCAATTTAGTCCAGGTTGTGGAACAAAATAGGGTTTTTCAATGAATTGGCATAAATACTTGGTTATGGCTTTTGGACTGAGTAATGGTGACTATGCGCTATTTGTAGGAAGTGCATGCGACTGAAAGTTGGTCGAGACTTTTAGCAGGTTTAGTAAGCTGGTGGTTGGTAGTACGTTGACGGTTGCACGTATTTTTCTGTTTGCATGGAGGTCATAATATTATATTTTCACAATAAAATGAAAAAAACTATAAGTGATTTGGTTTTATTCGTAAAGTCAATGACTTAGGCAGGTACATTGGGAAAAGGACAGTTGGTGCCAACAGAGATGCGACCTTTTTGTGTGTAGCAGAGGTGGTAAGCAGAATCCATCGCACTGCTTTTTGGATAAAGTGGTTTTGGGGGAAGGCTACCCGATGTTGTTCATTGGGTGCCACGCAGCGGTGGTGTGAATAGTGAAACCACTCACATCGGGATGGTAATGGTTAGCCTTCGAGGGCCGCCCAATATGATAGTCGACTGTCGGATCTGAAGGGCTCAAATAGCATGGTGATCAGGGAAATTATTTGATGGGAGATTTAATGGAGGGGCCCGACGAGGTTTTAATGAGTGGAAGGATTAATTAATTATGGATTAAGGAGGCTTAATTATGTCGATAGTGATTTTATTAGCAGAGAAAGACTATTAATTAATCACTGATTGATTAATTAATTTCTTTATACGGCGACTGGTCGTGGTTATTAATTAGTCACTAATTGACTTAATTAATCCCTTTGTTTAGTTTAATTATAAAGTTTATGTTTCAAACTTCGGGGATGGGATATTAAAATTAAAAGGGTTCAATAAAGTATACGAGAAAGGGGTATTTTTTTCAAGATTTAATTAATAATGTTAAAAGTTAACATGGCATGATCAGAAAATGAAATGCGCTAGGTATAATGTATTTTTTGTAATGTGTTTCTGCTTTTGACATAGAAAACATAAAAACTTATGCTAAGTGTGCATTTGTGGGTTTTTTGTGAAAATGGTGTTTTCTATGGGGGTAATTACATTCCCTAGGCAAATGGAGATTTTACCATAGGAAAAGAGAATTTTTAGATGAAATGAATGAATTATGGACGGGGTGAATGTTGGTGAGGGGGATTTATTACTTAGACCCTATAAGTTATTGGGCCAAGGGTCTGATCCCTCCAGAAGTCAAATAAATGCTCTAAGCCCATTTAACTTAAGGTTTTAGGTACTTTTGACTTTGCTTATGGGAAATTAGTAAATTTGAAGGTCAAATAAATGGGGAAATTAATCACTTGACTTTGTGTAAATGTCCAATTACCATCCATGCTTTAGAAATTTTGTTGATGAAAGTAAATGATATGATTTTAACTAATCATTCATCACAATTCTGCAACCATTCAACTACTTACCCATCTACTCATCCTACCTTTTTTTCTACTCTTTATTAGGGTATGCTTAAGCTGGAAAACCCTTACCAAAACATTTTTCTTTTCTTTTACAATAGAAATATGTCTATGTCTATCCTTATTACATCCAAGGGATTAGATTAAACTATTAAGCTCCTTTTATTTACTCTACCTATCTAATTATCTGCCAAGATTAAATAGTTTGGTCAGATTTTATTCTCTATCTCTAAGCATGAAACTCATAACCAAGATTAAATTGTTTGATTACCATGGATTGTGGCATGAATAACAAATTTCACGCAATCATTATTATGCATAAAAGGTAAATAGTAGTGGCATTTGGATTTGCACACTTTTATAGTCTTTTTGTTTTTCCTTGGGGTTCATTTTTTATCGTTTTTTCCTTTTTTTCATTCTTTTTGTCCTTTGATTTTATTTTAGGACATACCTCTCTAATATATATATATATATTATATATTATATATATATTATATATATATATATATATAATATATAACATTTGCAAAAAGCAAAGGTATGTACATATTACATATTTGACCTCAGACATTCAAAAATTATGACACCTATTGGTATAGGAACATAACACGTTCCTAATCCAATCTTCAATAGAGATAGGGTGAATATAATTTATGAATACTACTTTATCCATAGGTTATTTGTGTATAACAATATCCATCAAACCTCAGTTGCCAACAACTAGAAAGAGAAAACAATTTTTAAGACCCCATCCTTCCAACATCTATGGAAAATTTATTTTATCTAATTTGATAAAATGAAAAACCTAACCATATTTCTAACCCATCCATATAAATCTGCAGCTAATTTTACAAATACATTTCAAAATCCATTTTGGAATCAAGCACAAAGACATCCTGAAGAATGACATGACTTCTAAAGCAAATTTGATAAGCGTTAGTCTACCCAACCTAGACAACCATCTATAGCTCCAAAACTTTAATATATTCTCAGTTTTTTCTATTAAGAAAATCCAATTATTCTTCCAACTATAAATTAATTAGTAATTTACTTTCCTATAAAAACAACGAATAATTCATAACTAAAAGTTTCACAAAATTAAATTATGTGTAAGATAAACTAGAAAATGGGAAAATAATGGCAAACACACACACATAATAAATTTGACACAGCTATCTTTAGACTAAAGTCCCCATAAAAACCTTCCTTCAGATAACTATCCATACCCCTCTCTATATTTTCTTCCCTTCTTTGGCTTGAACTCTTTAACAACCGATGGTGATGCCTAGAAAATTGAACTGCCTAAGGAAATCATTCTCAGGTGTATATTCTCCATCTACCCATCCACCTCCACTTATAATGTATTATTGGGACTATTAATGGAAAAGATTAAAACATAATCGATGGTTGATATTAATTCTAGATCAATCGGCATGACTTTATCAATGGTTCACACCTTTCTCAATTAGAATTGATTAATCAATAAATTTATTGGCATTATGACACAAATTTGGCACTATGACACTGGTGTTGTCCTTTATGGCAACTCTCACAGATGATAGATCACAATTCAGGCTCACAGAAGGGAGAAAGAGAGGTATAAGCTGGTTCCCTTTGACCAAGCCACATGTACACGTGGGTTTGCAAACCAAAAGGTGTGTATGGCATACACATGCACTTTCATGAAAGGAAAGGCACGTACATGTTGGAAAACTTGGTTTTTGTCCGTGGTATTTGTTCCATGGTATTGTGATCCATGGTATTGGTCCTAGGTATCTTGTCCGACGTGTTGACCCCAGGTATTTGGTCCAAGATATTGATTCTAAGTGGTTTTGGACCATGGTATTGAGCGAGGCCTAAGACTATAAAAGGAGGTGAAGATCATTAGGCAAAGGCACTCATGGATTGAATATCTAATGGGTATAGCTGATGTCTGAATAATTGTAAAGGTTAAAATCATTATTTATAGATCTGTACGCAGGTTCATTAAATCAAAGGCACATATACACACTGGTTCGATATTTCAAAAGTGTGTATACACATGTTTTACTTGATACAAGTGCGTATGCATGCAAGTTTGTCATATTGAAGTAGCGTACACCTCCCAAAATATGATTTAGCTACTTCAGCTTGTTGTTGCAATGTTCTGGGTTCTAGCTTGGTTTTTGGTTACTATTACTGTATTCTAGTTATAGCATACAGAGAAGTGATTGTTTGATTCAATTTTGGTTAATGCAAAGGAGATTGGTTGATGCATATATATTTGATGTTTGATTCATTTTATTGATGGACCCAGTCTAAAAATTTATGAAACATGGTCCCTGGAAGAAAAGAGAAGGTCGTAGCCTTCTGTAGGTTAGCACCTACGTACTAGTACATCAGCTAGTACAAGAGCTAGGGGGTTGTAGCTCCCTTCCAGAAGAATCTGGAGAATGAGAGAAGGTTGTAGCCTTCTGCATGTAGAAGCCTATGTATTGGTATAAGACTGCACCAGTACAAAATATTGTAAAAAGAAGTTTCTTATTAAAAGGAAGATAGAGACAATTGCAGTAGGTGGTTTTCACCCTCATTGGGTTTCCACCTTATATCTTGTGTTCATGTGTTTGATTGTTTGTTATGTTTCTACTGTTACTGGTTACTGTTTATATAGTTTCGATGCACAAATTAAAGAACAACATATGAATAATTAACTAAATCATTAGTTTGTTGGATATACACTTGTTTCCTAAAACACATTTGCGTACACATGTGGGTTGCCTTTATTAAAGTAGTGTATATAGTAAGAAATTGTAAAAATATTATTGAGTTTACTAATACTAATTCAACCCACACCCCCCTCAATATTATTTCCAACAATTGGTATCAGAGCAGGTCCTTCAAAAGAATCTTCATCGCTTGAAGTCTATAATCATGAGTAACTACGAAAGAGAGGGATCCATTAGACCACCAATCTTTGATGGGAGCAAATTCATGTATTGGAAGGTGAGAACCACAGTCTATCTTCAATCTCTTGGAATATATATCTGGGAAATCATGGAAGGAGGATATACATTTCCATCAACAATTCCTACAGATATGGTAGGTAAAAATCAATATGAAACCAATGCCAAGGCCATCAATACATTATTTGGGAGTCTACCACAATTAGAATTTGTCAAGATTATGCAGCACAAAGCTGCCAAAGAAATATGGGACAAGATCATTCTAAGCTAGGAAGGAGACAATCAGGTAAACCATGCAAAACTAAGATCTCTCATAATACAATATGAAACTCTCAAAATGCACAATAATCAAAGTATAGCTCATTATTTCCTACATATAGATGATATTGTTAATTGCATGAAAAACTTGGGTGAAGAGATAAAAGAAGTTATTTTAGTTGAAAATGTTTTAAGATCCTTGTCTTCTAAGTTTGAATTAGAAGTCTCTGCCATAGAAGAAAAGCAGGATCTTTAGAGAATTACTATGACACAGTTGCAGGGAATCCTAACTGCTGTCAAAATGAGAAAAGGAGGTCCATCAGATATGATATAAGTTGCATTCAAGGCTTCAGGAAGAGAAGAAATTAATGAATCAAGACATATTTCATAAGGAGAAGAAGAAGAAAACTTTATCAAGAACCTTCAACGGGGTTCTGTAAGATTTAGAGGTAAACTACCTTTCAAATGTTTTTCTTGTGGAAGAGTCGGTCATTATGCTACCAAATGTCCTCACAAGGATAAGCTTGATAAAGGTACGGAACTAGTAAAATGGAATAGAAGACAAAGTGTAAGTAAGAAGAGCTACTATATGCATGAAGATAGTGATGGTTTATCAAATATTGATGAAGATGAAAATAGTAATGATTATAGACTTCTGATGGCTTTTGAAGATGATGAATTCTTAGATGCTTTAAATGAAGATGGTCTTTATGAAGAAAACTCTAAACTTAAAATTTGTTTAGAACAAAGGAATATGATTATATATACTCTGACATTCCAGCTTGCTGAAAGAGAAAAACACAATGAAAAATTAGAATGTGAAATTGTGGGTCTAAGAAAGGATATTGAGAAAACAAAAGCTCTTAATATTAGATTTGCTAAAGGATCAGAGACCCTAAATGAAATTATCAAAGTGCAACGTTCTCCTCTGATAAAGGCAGGTCTTGGATATACTGAAGAAGCACAAAAACCATCCACCTCCACTAAAAGCTATCTTGATGCAGTAAAGAGAAGTGAACAGTTTGATAATCGTCAACAAAGGCATAAAGAAAATCACCAAGTAAATCGAGGTCAATCTACTTCAAGTATGAACAAAAGCTACAACCAACCTCAGGTAAATCATACTCAGTTTGCTTCAAGAATGGATGTCAATGCAAACTACAATCACCATGTTAGTAGGTTTGATAATCGTAGGAATTTCTTTAATGGGCAATGTATTTCATGTCATAACTTTGGACACAAAGCTACTCAATGTGTTTCTCACAAGACCATCATGACTAGAGAAGCACGAAATCAAAAGAATGTGACAAGGATCATGAAAAGGACCTACAATAACTTTTCGCTTCTTGAAAATGAAATAGAATGCAATATCTGTAACAACTTCAGTCATGAAGATTCTAAATGCAAGAGTAAATTTTGGCAAACATCTCAAACTTCTCAAAAGGAGCAAACTTCATTTGGCTCCAAAACATGGAGAAAGAAATAACTGCAAACAAAAAGATGTGGAATAGCCTTGTATGCAAAAGGACAAGAAAACCAGTGGTACATCAACAGTGGATTCTCAAAACACATGACAGGTGATAAAGAAAAACTTCAATCATATAATGCCTTAGAAAAAGAAAAGAAGGTCTCATTTGGAAATGACACTCCTGCTATCATAAAAAGTAAAGGTTCTGTTCTCTAAACAGAAAAGGTTAAAGTTGGGAATGTTATGTATGTTGATGGTCTAAATCATAATCTATTAAGTGTGAGTCAAATGAGTGATCAATGAAATGAAGTAGTATTTCGATCAAATGGATGTGTTGTTCGTGAGCTTGATACATGAGAAACAATGATCAAAGGTATAAGAAATCCAAACAACCTATACATTCTCAAGGGAGGACAACAACAGTGCTACCTAAGCAAAAATGATGAACACTGGCTATGGCACAGAAGATTGGGGCATCTAAGCTTCTCTCAAATAAGGAAAGCATGCAGATTCCAAGTTGTTCATGATCTTCCTAATATCAGCGTTCCAGAAAATACAATATGAAAATCATGTTAATTTGGTAAGCAAACCATAGCTCATTCCCTGAGAAGGAAGGATCGGCTAGTAAGCCTCTTGAACTTGTTCATACTGATTTATGTGGTCCATTAAGGAAAAAGTCACCTCGTGGAGAAGAATACTTTATATTGTTAATTGACAACTTTTCCAGAATGTGTTGGATAGGACTTCTAAAGCAAAAATATGAAGCGTTTGAAAAGTTCAAAGCCTTCAAAACGTTGGTTGAAAATGAATCATATCACAAAATCAAATGCCTCAGGTCTAATCGAGGAGGGGAATTTACCTCAGATGAATTCTTCAACTTTTATGAAGAACATGGAATAAAAAGGGAATTCTCTACCGCAAGGAATCCTTAGCACAATGGAGTGGTAGAAAGGATGAACAGAACTATTCAACAAATGGCTCATGCCATGCTAGATGAGTCTGGAACTCCTGCAACCTTCTGGGTTGAAGCTACATTTGTTGCCGTCACTATTCTCAACAAAACAAATGTTCGGGTAAATAGCACTCAAACTCCACATGAACTTTGGTATGGTAAGACTCCTACTATAAAATACTTCAATGTTTTTGGAAGCAAATGTTACATCAAAAGGACTAATGAAAAACTTGGCAAGTTTGAACCTAGAGTAGATGAAGGCATTCTCCTTGGTTACTCTTCTTGAAGTAAAGGATATAAGTGTTATAATAGAAGACTAGGGAAAATTGTTGAAAGTATTAATGTTGTGCTTGATGAAGCAGGGCAAAATCCAAAGCAGGTAAAAACCAAATATTATGATGAGGATTATCCTTCCACATCAAATCAGACCAATTCTGAAGAAGAAACCAATGAACCACCAGAAGAACTAATAATGGTAGAAGAAAAGACTCCATCCAGGTATGTTCAGAAAAATCACCAGAGACTCAAATTTTGGGACAGAAAGAGGTAGGTGTGCAGACAAGAAGAACTATTACAAAAGCTTCAAGCTATCTAGCATTGCTTTCCACAATCAAACCTTAAAATGTACATGAAGCATGGAAAGATGAATGTTGGGTCAAGGCCGTGAATGAAGAGATTGAGAAAATTGAAAAGAATAATACTTGGGAATTGGTTCCTAGACCTCATGATAATAATATCATAGGAACCAAATGGATATTCAAAAACAAGGTGAATGAAAATGGAGAAGTTATTCGAAAAAAGGCTAGACTTGTTTGTAAAGGATATGCTCAACAAGAAGGTATAGATTTTGAAGAAACTTTTGCACCTGTTGCTAGACTTGAAGCCATAAGAATGTTCCTTGCTCTTTCTAGCTTTCATAATTTAGTATACCAAATGGATGTAAAGTCTACCTTTCTTAATGGAGAATTAGAAGAAGAAGTATATATTGAACAACCAGATGGATTCATCCTTGGAAATGATCCAAAACTTGTATGCTAACTCACAAAGGCTCTCTATGGTCTAAAACAAGCTCCAAGGGCCTAGTATTACCATCTTGACAAATATCTCCATCAACAAGGTTTTTCAAAAGCATCAGCCAAAAGAAATCTATATACAAATATTGATAATGATAAATTGCTAATAATTGTTGTGTATGTTGATGATATCATTTTTGGTAGCAATGAAGAATCCATGAGTCAAAACTTTGTGTTAGTAATGCGGAAAAAATTTGAAATGTCCCTACTTTGTGAACTCACATATTTTCAGGGTTTACAAGTTCAACAAAATAAAGATGGTATTTTTTTATCACAAACCAAGTATCCCAAGAAGATCTTGAAAAAACATGGCATGGAAGATTCTAAACCAGTATATACCCCTATGGTAATAGGATGCAGTCTTAGTTCAAATGATGAATCAATAACAGTACATTGACCAACCTACAGATCCATGATTGGCAGTTTTCTTTATCTAACAGGTACCCAACATGACATCATGCATGGAGTGGGAATAGTTGGGAGATTCCAAGCAAATCCAAAGGAATCACACCTTTAGGAAGTCAAAAGGATTTTCAAATATCTTCAAGGAACACAAAAATTTGGTTTATGGTATCCTAAGGATACAAATCATACACTTCATGCATATATAGATGCAGATTGGGTAGGAAGCATGGATGACTGAAAAAGAACTAGTGGTGGTGAATTTTATATGGGTTCCAGATTAGTATCTTGGTTCAGCAAGAAACAAAGTTGAATTGCGTTATCTATAGCTGAAGAAAAATATGTGGTTGATGCATCTTGCTGCACACAACTCCTTTGGATGATGCAAACATTGCAAGACATTCAGATCACATGTACTCCACCCATCTCCATTCTATGCGATAATACAAGTGCAATCAATGTTTCAAAGAATCCAGTCATGCATTCCAAGACCAAGCACATACCTATCAAATATCATTTTCTCCATGAACAAGTGCTTGAACAAAAGGTCAAATTGGAGTATGTTCCCTCCAAAGAATAGGTTGTTGATATATTCACCAAACCACTACCCAGAGAGACATTTGAATATCTCAGACAGAAGCTAGGAGTAGTTGATGCATTATCTTTCTGTTGAAACTTATCCGTTTCAGAGAAAAGTGGTTGTACGTGAGTTTCATGAATCGTATCCACATACATACGCTGATTGTTGTGGTTACAGTCGCGTATATATTGGTTCGAAGAAAAACAGTGGGCCAGACTTAGGATGAAAAGGGTCTGTTATGGATCTGACAATGATAATCTGACACAGGTTTAGGGGGAGCATATACTTGTAATGATGCATTTTTGGCATTATCTTAGAAGATCTTAGTATAAATTCACAAATTCAGGTGGAACAGGTGCAGAGGGAGATCATGGTTGTTGATCTGGATGGTGATTGACAGATGTTGCTGATGATAGTTGCTGATAACTATCATAGTCTAATTTTAGATATTTGGTCTCTATGTCATGTATATATTTTATTATCAAGGTCATGTAATGACCTATTTTGACTCCCCACTATTCATGGGACGAATGATGTAATGTTCTTGTTTTATCATTTATAAACATTTGGTATATCTCCACTTGGTTGGGTGGATGAGTCAATCTTGGTATATCCCCACTTGGTTGGGAGATGGATGCATGTATGAGTCTCTGGTGATAGGAAGGTCATTTATGATGTATAGATTCATGTTCTTCTTGTAGAATATCATTTTGTAGACCTTGCTTGCAATCAGGGGGAGCATAACCCTTTGCCATTGATGACAAAGGGGGAGAGAGACTTGGGGTTTCCATCAAGTCCAAAGGGGAAGATTGTTGGCATTATGACACAGATTTGGCACTGTGACAAAGGTGTTGTCCTTGATAGAAACTCTCACAAATGGAAAATCATAGTTCAGGCTCATGGAAGGGCGAAAGAGAGGTATACGCTGGTTCCCTTTGACCAAGCCACATGTGCATGCAGGTTTTTAGACCAAAAGGTATGTATGGCATACACATGCACTTTCATGAAAGGAAAGGTGTGTACATTTTGGAAAACTTGGTTTTGGTCCATGGTATTTGGTCCATGGTATTATGATCCATGGTATTGGTCCAAGGTATCTTGTCCAACGTGTTGACCCTAGGTATTTGGTCCAAGGTATTGATTCTAAGTGGTTTTAGACCATGGTATTGAGAAAGGCCTAAGACTATAAAAGGAGGTGAAGATCATTAGGCAAAGGCACTCATGGATTGAATATATAATGAAGAGCAAGATCTAAGATTACATGTTATTGGGTTATGGTGCATAGCTGGATCTGAATCAAGGATGAACCTAAGTGCTTAATGAAGGATAAGTTCTATTGATGGGTCAAGATCTTAAGGTTTGAAGAGAAGTATCTTTGTGTGTTTTTTGATCTTGTATCTTAATAATTGGTGCATGTCATAATCTGTGAATATGATGATCTAGGTATAACTGATGTCCGAATAATTGTAAAGGTTAAAATCATTATTTACAGATCTGTATGCAGGTTCATTAAATCAAAGGCGTGTATACACATTGGTTCGACATTTCAAAAGTGCATATACATAGGTTTGCCTTGATACAAGTGCGTATGCACGCAGGTTCATCATATTGAAGTAGTGCACACCTCACAAAATATGCTTTAGCTACTTCTGATTATCGTTGCAATGTTCTAGGTTTTGGCTTGGTTTTTGGCTATTATTACTATATTCTAGTTACAACATTCATAGAAGTGATTGTTTGATTCATTTTTGGTTGGTGTAAAGGAGATTGGTTGATGTAGATATATTTGATGTTTGATTCATGTTATTGATGGATCTAGTCTGAAAATTTATGAAACACGGTTCCTGGAAGAAAAGAGAAGGTCATGGCCTTCTGTAGGTCAGCACCTACATACTAGTACAGTGTCTAGTACGAGAGCTAGGGGGTTGTAGCTCCCTTCTAGAAGAAGCTGGAGAACGAGAGAAGGTTGTTGCCTTCTGCAAATAGAAGCGTGTCTACTGGTATAATACTGCACTAGTACAAAATATTGTAAAAATAAGTTTCTTATTAAAAGGAAGATAGAGACGATTGCAGTAGGTGGTTTTCACCCACATTGGGTTTCCACCTTATATCTTGTGTTCATGTGTGTGATTGTCTGTTCTGTTTTTACTACTCCTGGTTACTGTTTATATGGTTCTGATGCATAGATTAAAGATCAACATATGAAGAATTAACTAAATCATTAGTTTGCTAGATATGCACTTGTTTCCTTAAACACAGTTGCGTACACACGTGGGCTGCCTTTATTGAAGTAGCATATATAGTAAGAAATTTTAAAAATATTATTGAGTTGACTAATACTGATTCAACCCCTGCCCCCTCTCAGTATTATTTCCAACAAAAGTTTCCTAAGATTAAACTTAGGAAATATTTAAAAATAGGCTAATAACCTAATTGAGACATTTCTAGGTTGAATTTCCATAAATTATATCCAAGTTACGAAAAACTCATGTGTTTTAGCCTCTCCACAAATTTTCAAGACTAGAACACCCATGATGGTACAAAAACTAACATAGATGAAATCCTATATATTTAATCTCATAATAAAAAATATTGATGTGAAAGGGAAATGGACTATAAGCATTTTTTAGCCTTTCCCTAGACAATCCCACCTCATATAAAGTTGACTTATGAATATTTATCAGCATACATGTAGCCTTATCGGCCAGTGAAAATCCCACCTAAACCACTCTTAGGATAAAATAATGTCTGATGGGTAATTCACTGGAAATTGTGGCACTCTTTAATTCACCCCTCCTTTTGGCTTCAACCAAAAGTCCAGTTAATACTTCAGCCACCAATAGAAATAGTAATGGAGAAAGTGGACATCCTTTCCTTAAACCTTTCTTAGAATCAAAGAATTCTTTAGTTGACCCATTAATAGTCATTGCAAAACATATTGACATGATGCAACGCATTGCCCACTTTACGAAGCTTACGTCAAAGTCCAAGTATCTCATTAGCATTCTAGTGTAGATCTAGCTCACCTTATCCTATGCTTTTGGTAGGTTTACTTTAAGAAAAGAGCCTTATATTTTCTTTGTTTCTAAATTGTGGAGCCATTCTTGAGCTACCCAACTAGCCTCATGTATATGGTAACCTCCACAAAAGAAAATTCATCCTTGAACACATTTTTTGACAAGATCAACTTTAATCAATGTTTTTGTAAATGTAGTTGCACAATTTTCCAATAAAATATATTAACAATGTTCCAATTTCATTTCAAATGTAATTTTTATTTTTTTTGTATTAGATGCAAACAAAATTCCTTCAACAAAAAAATGAAAGTTATGGGAGTAATTAGTGTTAATTAATATGAGATATTGTGATTATTTTTAATTTCATTGTTTGAAAAGATAGTCACGTATTTTAAAATTACTATATATTTTAATAGTCATTTTAAATTTTAATCACATATTTTAAGGTAAAATCTTATAATAACTCTAATGTATAATATGTAAAGATTCGAGAATAATGAAATAATTGCGAGAGTAGATGATAGTGGTTATTGTCTACGGAGCTAGGGTTTAGAGCAAGGAGCAATAGGAGGAACGAGTTGATAACAATGGAGAGGCCAGGAGGAGGGAGTTCCACTCCCTCCTACATCAATGTTGTATCAAACAGAAGTAGGGAAACATGTTTGAATGGATTCAGGAAACCCTTGGAGGTCGGAAATAAATAAATAAATAAAATAGACTCAAAAGAACTGGAAAACATCAAAGATGATGAATAGGAAGAAACCCAAGGGACGGTCAAAAGGGAGGAGAGACCATAGGACAGCAGTCAGAAAACTGTGTACAAATTGGCAACAGGACCCTATAAGCCCATGATTGCCATCAAACCCTGGGTGGTTCTGAATGATCTTGCACTGTAGGAGCACAGAGATCACATGGCGACTTATGCTATTATATGCAAGTTTATGGGTATATGGCCCACAGAGAAGAATCTGTACATATGGATAAGAAACAACTAGAAACCAAAAGGAGATATAACTCTGCATTGAGGATCCAAGGGTTTCTTCACAATGGTTTTCAATAACCTAGAGGACAAAGACTGAGTTTTCGAAGGAGGACCCTATTTCTATGTTGTTGCAGGACTATATACGCGACTGTGGGTAATGAACTATGTTGTTGCAGGACTATATACGCGACCGTGGGTAATGAACTTTGTCCCGGAGTGAGAAACGCTCACATCGATCTTGGTATGGATAAGACTTTACTCCCTACCACTAGATTATTGGTTGCCTAAATCCTTGAAAGCTATAGGAAATAAATTAGGACATTTTCTAAAAATATCAGAGGCAACTCTGCGAGGAAAATATACTTCACCCAATGCGATGGATCTGGAAGAAAATCATGAAACTCACAGAAATATCAAAGACAAAATACTCACCCAATACAGAAGGGAGATTTTGAAAGAAGTTCGCAAATTTGAACGACACAGATTGCTCCTAACAAAGAAGAAGACTGACCTTACATTCTTGAAAAGATGCAAAGATTCAACGGCTAAGCATCTCATGCATCTTTATATATATTTGACAAATAAGACCAGTCTTTCAATTAATTATTTCACGTATTGAACATGAACCACTGTTGCTAGTTTGAAACGTCGATCTAAAAAGAAACTGGATGTGATGGATCTGAAAGAAAATCTACATAAAAATATACTTCCTTCGCATGAATATGTGTGGACATGGATCTATCAGGAGCACTCCCAGATGAAGTTGTCATAGAAGTTTATGATGAGGAATGGGTACAAGAAGTGGACTATGAACATGTCCCCTTTAGATGTTGGAAATGTCATGAACATGGACACCTTTTTAGAGACTGCCCACAAAACAAGAGGGAGGATAATCCGAGGACCAACATAGTTAATGATCCTGAAGGATTCACCAAGATGGGAAGCAAAGGAAAGGTGGAGGAAGAAAGTACCAGAAAAATAGAATGAAAACAAATTAGCAGGTCACAACAATTTTGAAATTTTAGAAGAAGAAAGGGGGGACATTGAAAAGGTCATTACTCTGGACAACCATCCCATAGAGAAGGAAAAGGAGGACAACATGGAAATAATACAGGAAGATAGCAAACAATAGGAAATGATACCAAACAACATGGAACTAAGCACAGAACAAGAGATGACCCCTAGTGAAGTTGGGACAAAGGACCAAGAACTAAATGAGATTCTTGAGAGGGAGAATCTTGATCTAGAAAAATTCTTAAACTAGGGAACCAACAAATGGATAGATTCCCTACCGCAAGAGGAGTTTGACAGAGTACAATAGCTTTTCCTCTGGAGATCTTAGACAAAAGCCTAAGAAATCAAAAGAAGCCATTAAAGCTAGGACCATGGAGGGTTCAAATCAATGGAGGAAATATTAGGACACTTGGCCAAAAACCCAGGCAGAAAAAGAGGAAGAAAGAGACAAAATCAGATGCTAATAGAGTGTGGAAATCTTATGATCAACTCAGGTAAGATGAAAGATCTCACCAGTTACTCATTCAAAAACCCATCGTTATGAATCTCACAACCTGGAATATCAGGGGTCTAGGAGGTAAAAGGAAATAGAGGAATCTCAACAACATATTAAAAGAAGAAAACCTAGATATGGTGTTCATATCGGAAACAAAATGTTCAATAGAGAAAGTCCAGAAGATACATAAAAAATGGCTTAGTAAATATGAGTACCTAGAGGTCAAAGCCAATAACACAATGGGAGGAATTCTTACTCTTTGGAATCCTCAAAAATTTGGCATTTTGGATGCAGAAGCATCCTAGAACTATCTTTCAATGGTTATCCAACCTTTGGGTGACAAGGAAATCTGTATGGTTATAAATGTCTATGGTCCTCAAAATTCTAAAGATAACATCAAGCTTCTCACCTCACTTGAGGAGCTTAGGGAGAGACACCCAACAATACCCTGGATTCTAGGTGGAGACTTCAAGATGATCAAATCTCTGATGGAAAAAAAAGGAGGAGTGAGAGTAATGGGAAAAGACTCTATTGCCTTCCAAAACTTCCTCATCAACTTGAGGCTAGTGGACTTAGAAACAACAAATGGAACCTTCACATGGAACAATAAGAGGGGAGGAGCTTCCAAGTTGCCTCAAAACTAGACAAATTCCTCATCTCGGAGAACCTTTTCCTCCACGGGCCTAACTTAAGTGCTTTTATCCTTCCTTTTGGATGGTCGGACCACTAGCCAATTCAGCTAGAAGCTTCTTTTATTGGCACTCCAAGGAACAAACCTTTTAGGTTCAAAATTTTTTGGGTCACTCACCCTAACTTCATCTCCAACATTGATAAGTGGTGGAAGGAATATTTACCTATTCAAGGTACGAAATGTTCATTCTGCAACAGAGACTCAAGCACATTAAGATCAAACTCAAAGGTTGGAACAAAAGTGAGTTTGGAAATATTTTTAAAGGAAAAAGAGAAGTGGAACAAATTCTTAAGAAAATCAACCAAATCCTTATCAAGGAAGGCTTCACTGAGGATAGGAAGCTACAAGAAGAATCTCTCCAATAGGAATGGGGCAGTCGATGTCAGCAGGAAGAAATCTTCTAGAAGCATAAATCAAGACTGCAATAGCTCAAAGAAGGAGAAAGAAATACAAGGTTTTTTCAAAAATCAACCATGGAACATCGGGCTCATAATAAAATCACAAAGCTCATAGATGCGCTGGGGAGAGAGCTCAACACACACAAAAATATGAAATCCATTCTGGTACAACGTTTTGAAAATATAGCTAAGGAGCCTATCTTAAACAGATCGCTAGCTATTAAAAAATTTACGCATCATACACCAAAATTGGTGACTAGGGAAGATAGTTATAATCTCAATAGACCAGTGATAGAAGAAGAGGTAAAAGAAGTAATAAATGAGATGAAAAATGGGAAAGCTCTTGGACCGGATGGTTTCAACATTGACTTCTTCAAGGCAAGCTAGGAAATAGCCAAACAGGACATTCTCAAGGTGGTAGAGGACTCAAGAGCTTCAAAAACAGTCCTAAAGGTGTTAAATACCTCCTTCATAGCCTTCATTCCTAAACATGATAAAACAATGACTCCAGATCATTTCAGACCCATAGCCCTTTGTAACGTAATATACAAAATCATCTCCAAATTTATTGCAAACAGACTCAAGCCCCTTGTACCAACTATCGTATCGGAGGAGCAAACTGGATATGTGGAAGGAAGGAAAATTCTTAATAACATCATTCAAGCTCATGAAATAGTGCACTCTCTCAAGAATAATAAGCAAGCAGGTATGATCATTCAACTGGACCTAGCGAAAGCTCAAGCTAATGAAATAGTACACTCTCTCAAGAATAATAAGCAAGCAGGGATGATCATTCAACTGGACCTAGAGAAAGCTTATGACAAACTAAGTTGGTTATACATCAAAGAAGTTCTAATAGCATATGTCTTTGACTAGAATTGGATAAGATGGGTTATGACTTTGGTAACTTCTGCTAGCTTTTCTATCCTTCTCAATGGCTCTCCTTCCAAATCCTTTTGGCCCTCGAGAGGTCTTAGGCAAAGAGATCTGCTTTCTCCCTTTCTCTTTATTCTTATGATGGAAGGATTAGGCAAAGCGATCACTTCAACCAAAAGGGAGGGCACAATCCAGGGTCTCAAGCTCACCCAAGAAGGAGACTCACTGACTCATCAGCAATTTGTAGATGACACATGTTACAGGGCATACCTATGGTCAAAGAAGCTAAAATTTACAAACAAATTCTGCAATATTTTGCTTTAGCAGCTGGTACAAAGGTAAGTCTCTCAAAATCTAAAGTTTTTTTTTCAATACAAATATTGCCATTCAGAGAAACCTCTCTAGAATTCTCGGCTTTCAGAGAGACCATCTCCCCTCCAAATATCTCGGAATACCTCTCACTGACAAACCTCAGAGCAAGGAAGTTTGGGAACCTTTGAACAATACACTGAAGGAAAAAATCTGCAAATGTACAAGTAGATCTTTAAATCTAGCTGGCATGCTCATTCTTACAAAGGCGGTCATGTATTATATTCCACTATATATTTTTTCAACTCTTCCTATCCCTAGAGGAGTAGCCCAACAAATCAAGAACATACAAAGACATTTTCTTTGGGGAAAAGGTGAGTAGAAAAATAAATGGGCTCTGGTAGCCTGGGACAAACTTTGCATGCCCAAACCTCATGGGGGTCTAGGTCTCCATGACCCGGAAACTCTCAAGAAATTTTTGGGGGCCAAGCTTTGGTGGAGATCGCTAAAGGAATCAAGCAACCCATAGGCGAAGCTTTGGAAATAGAAATATGCAAAGGACTGGCAAGAATGGGACTTGATCAGAATGATAGGACATATCTTGGGATCCCATATTTGGAATAATGCTTGGGAGAACAGAGCTTTAGTTCAAAAACATAGCTTCTGGGAGGTTGGAAATGGGAACCTTGCCTAGTTTTCGGAGGATAACTGGCAGTAGGAACCAAACTTAAGTCGAGAAGGTCTGGATATTCTCAAAGAGGAAACTATCAACAAAGGACTAAAAAAGGTCAGTGAATTTTGGGATAAGACAAGGAACAGTGACAAATGGAGAACATGGAAAGTACCAATTTATAGAGAAGAGTCTCCTCTAAAAACGGAGGTAGAAGCTCTTGCTACAATCTTGGAAAAGAGGAAAATTTTAATCTCGACATTCACAGATCAACTTAGATGGGGAAGAAGCAGTGAGGGCAACTTCAATCTCAAAGAAGCCAAAGAAATTGTCACAGGTTATAATTTTTCAAACCCAGATAAAATTTGGAAGGACCTATGGAAGCACCATCACTGGATGAAAATCAAGCTCTTTATGTGGGTGGTCCATCACAAAATGATTCTGACTTGGGAAAATCTTAGAAAGAAATGTTTTGCGGGACCATCCAAATGTGAGTTATGTGGGATCCAGGAAGAAATGAGGGATCACCTTCTCAGCTGCTATACCTTCACCTCAACCTTGTGGAACTAGGTTGCCTCTATCTTCAGAAAACTGACAAAGATGAAAACAACATCTCCAAAACCTTAAAGAATTGGAGGAAAGAAATTTTTGAGAATGAGATTGTCAGCGCAGCCTAGACATTGACTCTAGGCTTTCTAATCTGGAATTTTTGGAAAGAACGCAATAAGAGAATTTCAAGGATAAATCCAACACACCCCAAAACATAATAACTCAACTCCTAAGGCAACTCAAAGAAACTATTAATCCCATTCAGAAGCAACCTCCTGAGAATCCCCCATCGCAATAGGAGGCTCGCATTCTTCTTCTTTTGGGTCTTCAGAAGCAGGCCCCCCACGGCACAATCTGGATTGCAATGAAAGCTACAATGAGGAAAGACTACTGGCAACCCCCCCCCCTGGATACTTGAAATTCAACATAAATGGGGCCTTGAAAGGAAACCCAGGGGATGCGGGGTATGGAGGTGTTATACGAGATGACAAGGGGAACATAATAGTCATCTTCCATAGTCATTTAGGAAATGTTGCCAACAACATGGTGGAACTAATGGCCATAGAGCAGGCTTAGAGATTCTGAGAGATCTCAACATGATGAACTCCATCATAGAAGATGATTCTGAATTAACAATCAATTCTATAAAAAAATTAGCAAATGGCTCTGCTCTAGAGAAAATCTTGAACCACTGGAGACTATTGCAAGTATATCGTCGTATCCAATCACATCTAAGAGCCTTGAAAACTCTAAGTTTTTTTCATGTGCACAGAAATGCCAACGGATTGGCGGACCGACTGGGAAATGAAGGGGTGTTATATAAGAATGATCACAGTATTTATATGTGGGAACTTACACCCACAGGGAATTTGTGAGAGGAATACCACAGTCTGGCATGTGCAGACAATCAACAATATCACAGTATGAGGGAGAAGCAGTAATTGGGCAATGAAGTGGATGGCAGACCAGGGTTCATCTAGATTAGATTCTCAGAATTGGTGCAACCGAAGCTTTCTATTGGATGACAGGATGTGGAGCAAGAGTGGTTTTCGTTCTCAAATTAATCATAGATCAAGTGGTTTCGCGGCTTATCGAACGGTTCCAAGACCCCAAGTGGCTTTTCATGATTTACCTCTAATGCCATTCATCAATCACCACGTGGTAGTGGGAGGGGAGAGAAACCCGCCAATATCGTGTGAGTTATCCTCGAGCTTCTTCTTCGCCCAATATTCTCCTCATCCATCAGATTTGGTGGCATGGGATTTATCCCCTTGAACGGACCCACTTGAACCCTTTATTTGGGTTTATTTTCCTTTCATGTCTATGGGTTTGGTCAATTTGTAGGCTTTTTGTGGAACTAATACCTGATTTTTGAGGTTTGGTGGTCTCTGGCTACTCCCGTTGACTTTCGCTGGGACTTGTAACATAGTTTTGCAATTTTTTAAGCCATTGAATGAGAAAGACACACTTTTGCCTTAGCAAAAAAAAAAACAATATGTAAAGATTCTCCTAATACCTTACTTTACCCATATGTTCAAAATGTAAATATTCTCCTATTACCTTAATGTACCCATTTATAGTGATGGGGATTATGAAGCCATGTTTATTTACTCAATTAAATGATGTTGTGGCCAACAATATATAGATTCAAAATTAAGAAGAAATAAAATATGACTAAAATAGATAATATACAATTTTCTTTCAAATTTAAAGTAAAGTCAATTCCACTAAATTGTATATTATCTACCACAACAATAAATATTGTGCAATTAGATATATAGATAAGGGCAATTCATGGATATCACATTCAATTCCATGGTCTTCTCATATGTATACTTGAATTATATATGTTTTTAATGTATGAATTTTTGCATTCCTTTATTTCTTTTAGTTGCAATTTTTCATAGCCAATTTTATAAGAAATTATGACATTTTCTCATATTATATTTGAGTTATATATGCCTTTGATATACCTCAAATTTTTGTATTTGTTTATTTCTTTTAGGTGTAATTTTTCCTAGTCAAATTTCTAAGAAGCTTTGACATAAATTTCTCAAAATTGCAATTTTTAGCTATATAGTTCATAAAAATTAAATTGTATAAAAAAAAAAATTATGCTAAATTTATTTATGCATTTGAGAAGCTATGGAAAAACTAATTACTTGTTTGACTCGATAATAATTATTTGAAGAGACATATAATTAGTATTAAATGCTTATACTAAAAGTTGTACTCCTCATAGCGCAAGTAAAGGCTCGAGATGCAATTGAAGAGGCTAGTAAGGTAGCCCATGCAATGAGACGAATTGATACCATAATCGCAGATTCCTTGCTCATAGGCAGAGGGATAATATTAGTAGCCTCCAGCCATGTCATTAAATATTTAAATGATCAATTATATCACAATTATTTATTTTTTTATATTAATAATGTCAATCTATATAAATTATATTTTAATGTTGGATTTAAAAATTAGAATTAATTATTATTTAGTAACTTTTTTTTTCTATTAGTAATTGGCAGACATAGGTATAATCAAAACATCGTAACCACTTGTATTTGCAATTATTTTTATCATAAATTCTTCATAAATAAGTTTTGATTTTCTTAAATAATTACTTCATTTAAATTCTATATTATACTACCTTTAATTATTCTTACAGGGATTATTGCTATCAAATGCTTTTTTCATAAGAGGTAGGTACCAAGTAGATATCACGCATATTGCACTTGTTCTAATGTGTATAGAAAACATAATATATTAATGATATCTAAAGGGGTATATTATGAAAAAAAATTATGTATATTTTATATATTATAAATGTGTATAGATATTTTATATGTAAGTTAATGAGATAAATGGATAAAAACTATAAGATTATTTTCAAGAAAAATATCAATTTTTCTTAAAGAATTGTGAAAATTACATTTTGGATATGCACAACTATGCATTAAAAATTTGGTTTTTTTGCAATACAGCCATCCATGAAAAGGAGAAAAATATCAAACCTTCTAAAATCCCTCCCCATGTATTATCAAGTCCATCATTACATATCCTAAGCCTAAATACATAGAACAAAATACCATAAGCTAATAATCATCTGAGAATTATATCTCGAAGAAAAAAACATAAACAAATTTGAATATGTTATCTTCATTAATGTATGATCTCTAGTTGCATGACTTCTATGAAAGTCCTATGATATCACTCATATAAAGTATCATATAACTACTCCTTGATCTTCCAATGGCCTAGATTCTGCTCAATGCCACTTTAGAGAGTGTCTATAGTAGTGTCCTTTTCCTTCTAAATGTGACAACAAGAAATACGATCAAAACCATGTTTATGTTGTAAGATACCTTCAATAATAGGTATTATTGTGTGCCTGTCTGTTACATACCTACTTGACCCAACATAAAAATCACCTACTATGATCCCATTACTAAATTTAAGTTCGATCAAATTTAGTTTTAATAGTTGTCACGTGCATAATTGTCCGTAAAAGGTGTTGCAAACGTTTGGTAATACAAATTGAAACTTCCTACATCTTCTCGAGTGCACCTAGTTTTCCATGTTACTTGCTTAAAGAAGGTTATAGGTGACAAGCTCCTAGTTCAAACAATATTTCCAGAACTTGATGAGGAGGGAAAATCATAGTGGAACCTAAAGTAGTTACAGATATAAGAACTCGACATCTACGAAAATGATCGATTTCAAAGTCTCTCATCAAGTGGAAGAACTTACCCAATGAAGATTCCACATGGGTGGATGAGAATTTTATACGAAAGCATATAGAACTATTAAAGCATCGAGGACAATAATTTTTTGAAGGAGAGGGGCTTGTTAGGTCCCTATAATACTAGTGTATTTCCTTATTATTATTTTCATTGTACCCCTTACTGTTATTGTTGTACCCATGTTGTCCCCATATCTTTTTTATTGTTCCCCATAGAAGCCCATTATTGTTATAGTTGTGACCTTCAATTATTATTTTTATGTCAGCTCTAATTATATTGTGACCCCTTGGACTCCTATATATAGAAAGGAGGTCTTGTCATTGGTATCATCGAAGAATTGTTCATTTTATATAATGTAAAGGAGGTTTCCCCTCGAAGAGTCTACTTTTGAAGTCGTTGATATGTATCTTACCTCTATTTTGTGATTCGGTTACATAACAATCTCTAGGAATATAAACTTTATTCAACTAAGTTATTTTATTGACTGGACTATTTTTAACTGAATTAGTTTGTAACTCATTTAGCTATGTCCTCATAATATAATTTTAATATGAACAAAATGATATGATTATCATATCGCTAAAATCTATCAAATAACTCTACTTTAAAAAACACATATTCATCACTGTTATTTATTAATAACCTTCATACCAATTATCCTTTCTAGCACTAGTTATAGGCTTCTACTCCTCTCATGTCGAGGTGTTTTGTATTTGAGGATTCTCTACTTCAAAGATATAATAACTTATTAACCCGGCGCATGCAATTTATAATACTAAATAAGTAGACCCATAAAAAAAAGAAATATTATATATATATCTATATTATATATATATATATAACCAATTTATGGTTGACCCTTTTTTACTTATTGAATAATCAATATGTTATTTATTTGTTTTTTCTTTGCATTGCTCGTTATCCCCTACAATAAAACATGGAAGAACTATTTATTCCCACATAGCTTTTCATGGGTTCTTCTCCCCCTGAGGCTACTATAGTTATCAAAAATACTTAGATCTAGGCACTTCATTGGTTATTATTGGGGTCCTCCCTTGGTAGGGCACCTTGAGTCTCAAGCTTTGTTTTTATTATAATTATTGGGATTCATTGGTATACCTAGCTCATAATGAAGACATTAATTATTAAATTTGTCAATAGAATCATCCTATAGTATCATAAGATTTTATGTTTCTTGTTTCTTCTTCCTACCCTAGCTTTTCCCACATGGATAAGATAGTTTTACTTCTCAGTATCATTTAACCAGATAACTCCAAGGATTGCATTCACATTTTCATTGGAGGCTTTACGAAAAATAAAAGTATAGATTATGTAAATTTATACACACATATGTGTAGCTTGGTTATACATTATTCGTACCTTTGACCATGAACAACAATTTTAAAATAATCATGTAGTTGTGCATCTCCAACTACCATAATGCATCCACCATAATACATAGACTTGTGAAATTCATGATAAACAAGCAATGCATAACCATAACTCTGGAATTTTAAACTACCATATCAAGGAGGGAAATTATTGCAGTGATGCAGTAGTGGAGGTGGTTCATCACGAAGTCTACCTTCAATCCCAACGGCCCTCGTATTTCCAATTGAGAAACAAGCATGTATCAACTAAAAAATGTTAGCACACACTAAAAAAAGAATTCATCATTACATTTAATCTGCCATTAAACACTATAAGTTTTTAAGATAGTAGATTAAAGAGAGCAGAATCCCATGTAAAACAAACCTCTATTCATCCACTACGATACATCTTATTGTTTCATTCGTATGGAATTAGGACAACGACCTTCAAACGATATATTCCTAAGCATGCAAAAATCAAGGTTTATACATCCTTATTGAAACATTACTACCCTAGCTCTGCCCTTTGTCTAATATCTTCCAAATAAAGATCAATTAAAAGATCCATTTAGACTTTGACGGACTACATTTGGTTTCTATTTAGATCAATCAGATTGGATAATTGACCACACTTATCCCATCATTTTCAAATTTTCTATCTTTATTGGACTTAATATTCGATTTAACCTTGGTAAAACTTGAAGTCTTCATCTAGAAAGCATTCCCTCAATATACAAATTAGACACATGCAACCTACCCTAAATGACTATAAGAAAAACTATAAGTCAAATGACATTTTAATACCCATATTTCCCATGACACAAACTGTATGCATGAGAAATGCTCATTGGATTTTATGAGTGGCTCCTCTCAATGCCTTGTAAGAGCGATAATGTTGAATTCTTGGAAAACGAAAATTTTCATGGAATTATTACTTCAAATATAATATTATTATTATTAATAGCTTGCCAGATGGGTCCTTCTCCATGAGCTTAATGTGCTTGGCTCTCCCATAGGGGGTGTCTCTAGCTGAGAGCTTGTACATAGCATGAAAGGGATCGATTTTAACCTGAGATTTCCCCGAACTGGATTGATTCATCTAAGTTGAAGCAAGGACAATGTTGCTTTGGAAATACTTCAATTTAAACATTAACATGGGACTTATCTAGAGAAAATGGCAAAGTCTAAACTTTGACTATCATTTCCTCCATTTTTGCATTGTTGAATGATAATTTCCAAAACCTTTCCTATCCTCAACCCTGCACGTCATAAACGCAACTTTGCCTTTGCAATAGTCGAACATTAGAAATTAAAGAGCTTATGCTCTTGATTGTTTTGACTAACTTTACATAATTTGATCCATGGTACTTAGTCGTCCATATCAAAGCACTAGAGTGCTCATGCATTTATGAGACTAAATCCTATTGCTCAATTAATGCCAATAATTTGGTAAATACCAAACGCTCTCAGATTTTTTTATAAATGTGGTCATGTCCATATAACCCCTACATTGTTAAATATTCCCTTTGCAATGTTTTAATATACTTTACTTCATTTGCATGGAGAGTTATAAATGTCTAGTATTGGTCAAGAGCTTAATTAATCAATTTAATATATAGCACGTTATATTATATTTCTATTCCGACAATATGCCCCTTCCATAATCATTTTAGGACTTTATTTCCATCGTTATGGATTCTACATATTTGGCACTTATAACCTGAACCCTCTGTCAGTGTCTAGGTATGAACAATTTCTAAACCATTTTCCTACATTAATTCATCAATCTAGGTGTGTACTCTTTTCAAGGTAAGACACAAGGTATATGTAGAAGCAAGGTTACAATCTACATCAACCAAGGGCTTGTGATTAAGAAATCAAAACATCATTCTGACAGTAATGGAAATGAATTGCAGAACTTAAAAAGACATTCACAATAGTCTATGTAATCTGCAACAACAATAAGGAAATAGATATAGAAAGTAAAACAACGCACCAAAAAGGAAACATGTAGTACCTGATTAGAAGAGCGGGCCCAACTCTTTGATCAGGGCTGCATTTACACACAAGTGAAGATAGAACAACAAAACATTTATAGTTTATAAATTTGAAGAAAATTTGTTACGATCCATATCCTATTACGGCTAACCCTTCGCACAGGAAATATCCCTCTTTTATACAATATAAAGGGGGTGATAACATCTTTCCCCAAAACCTGGCAACTACATGCCCAAAAATATACATTAGTTCAAAATAGCACTAGTGCCGAGAGAGTGAGAATAGAAATGATCAAAAATGGATTAGAAACAACTGCAAGTTGGTTATGCTATTTTAGCTCTGTTGAACAGCTACTATGAACTGCATAACTACCGTTATTTTCTGGGAGATCAACACTTGTTCTCCAAAATCTACATACATAACAAGTTTTAGTGGCTCTCATAGGTAAAATCCTCATGACTTTACTTCATTAATTAAATATTGCAAGAGACAAATAAAGGAGGGTTACCTAATAGGTTTAGCATAGTAGATACATGTTAATGAGGCAAAAATGATGAAACAATAAGTGGAAATGTAGGGAAAATTTAAGAAGATTTGGTGCCCAACATCTCCCCCAACTAGCCTTCTGCATGCCCTCGTGTAGCTCACCTCCTCCATAGGTCTGGATTGGATAGACTATGGTCCTCATGAATCCAAGCGAGAACATATTCCTCTGCTATGTATGTTCCTAGAACCTTATACCCTTGTAAAGGAAGAAATTCCTTCCACCAATCATTTGGTACATTACATGCTGGGGTATAGTGCTATGCTAGCAACCAAATGATAGGGAACTGGAATTGAATTCCCATCCACCAAACCCCACATGTTTCGATGCATGCCACGTATCTTGGAACCCTGCTCAGTGCCTGTGCAAAATTTGGTGCTCCAAACAGTTCCCTAGTCTAGATAGACGTGGGTGACATCATCCACCCTTTACGACAACTGTCAAGGGCCTCATCTTGAAACATAACTATTTGTTTGACACAAAGATCAATGCACCACTTTTGTGTCCTCAACATTCGTTTTCTATTTCCTTCAATTTCTAAAAAGGCGTTGTGCTTATTGTACATAGTCACTGACCACTCGTGCTCCCATCTCATCATTAAAGGCTTTGTGGTCTGATTTGACTCCAACGTGTTGGAAGTCTTCTACCAAATAATCTGATTGAGAGTATAGAGGTGAGGGCCCTTAAATCAATGTCCCCAATATATGGGACTGGATTAAACTCTTTGTCTGCAAGCAGAATGTATCCATGTATATAAATCTCACACATCAAATGTTGTTAGGTCCCTATAATACTAGTGATTACCCCATTAATATTGTAGTTGAATCCCTTATTAATACTGTTGAGCCCCTATTGTCCCCATATTTTTATTACTGTGCCCCATAGAATCCCTCTATTATTATTTTTGTGGCTTTATATTATTATTGTTAGGTCGACTGGGTTATATTGTGACTTCATAGACTCTTATATATAGAAAGGAAGTTTTGTCATTTGAATCATCCAAGAATTGTTCATTTATGTAATGTAAAGGAGGTTTCTCCCTCGAAGAGACTGAATTCTAAGGCGTTAATCTATCTTTTCTATCTTTTCTTGAGCTTGTTTCATAACATTTGGTATCAGAGCGTTGGATTCTAGGGTTTCGCTGCTCCAAATAGGTCATCATGGAATTTTCGCTATAACTTTTTTTCTGTGACGTTTCAGAAGTGACAAAAGAAACCTATTTGAGACAAAATCACACTAAACCTTGAGTCTAAATTTAAGAGATTTTTACGCTACACTATAATTGCGGAGATATGATCTGAGGAAGTTGGTATTTTTGCAGACTCCTAAATTACATTCCAAACAAGGGACCTGGGGAAAATCGTCATAACTTTCTCTCTGAGCATCAAATTGAAATTCTGATAGACTGTAGTTTCTTGTATATATTGTTTAGTGCCATAGGTTGGAATAGTCATACGTGGCACTTCATACAAGTTCACTCTTTTGGAAATGTCTATAATCAGGTCATCTTGGGAGATTGTTCATAATTCTTTCTTGGAGAATATAATTTGGATCAGACTGGTGGCATTGGAAAGAGGACAGAAAGGGCTACTATAGATTGCAATTTCAGAACTAGATGATCCAAAATTACAGAGATTCATCAAATTCAATATCAAGCTGCTACAAAGTGAAAAAAGGTGTGTATTTTTTTTTTTTTTTTTTTTAAGCTTGGTTTGAAAAATTAGTTTGAAGGAATTCAAAGGGCATAGTAAAGCATTATTATCGGTAATTTATTCCCCGATGAAAGAAAATGCAAACACTTATTAAGCAACCTGAAAGCTCTAGCATGACTCATGAAGAAGAGGAAGAAATGCAACATGATATATCAAAATAACGAGACCAAGTGCAACAAGTGTCACTTGCACAAAAAGTAACAGAATCTAAGATGAAAGATGTAGAAGCTAAGATGGATGGTTTAAAGAAAGGGGTAGAAGCTAAGATGGATTGTTTAAAGAAAGGTGTAGAAGCTAAGATGGATGACATGGAAGCTAAGATGAATGGCATGGACGCTAAAATAGATGGCATGGATGATAAGATGGAAGAATTAAAGATAAATATGAATAACTTGCTACAAGAAATGGTCACTAATGGTGAAAGGGTAGTAAAGGAAACTCATGATGAGAACAAAAAAAATGCTAATCATGATTCCATAGACTCTAATGTTGGATCAAAGACCCACCATATTCCAAAAATCGATATGAGGAAGTTTGATGGAAAGGATCCCGCAACATGGATATTACAGATGGAGCAATTTTTCCATCTCAATAATGTGCAAAACACACAAAAGGTGCGTATTGTAACTTTATATTTGGAACCAAATCAGTTTGTATGGTATCAATGGCTCTGCTCTTGTAAACAAATTATCACTTGGGCAATTTTTACGGAAGAATTAACAGCACATTAGGAGGATACAAAAAACAACATTTTTTTTAGCCAATTGATAAGTCTCAAACAAAAGGGTTCAATAATGGAGCATATTGAGGAGTTCCAAAAATTGAACATAAGGGTAAAAAATATTCCAAAGGAGCATAATATTGATGTGTTCATAGGGACTTTAAAGGATAATATCCAACATGATGTTCGCCTTTGGGAACCTGATTCATTAGAGAAGGCATTCAGGAAAGCGAGAAAAATAGAAAGCAAAATTATGGCAACTAGGAAGCATACCAGTCACAACTATAAAGATGGAAGTGTTGTTATCCCTAGCCTTCCACAAACTATAAGGTTGACACCACAACAATTGGAAGAAAAAAGAGCAAAAGGGCTTTGTTATATTTGTGATAGCAAATACACTAAAGGTCATAAGTGTGCTGAGAAGAAATTATTCTACATAGGTTGTGAAGAGGAAGAAGAAAAGGAGCAAGAAATGTCAAAGGAAGAGGATATACTCCAGGGACAAAGCCTATATAAAGAAGAAATGAATCTGACCATGTCTTGTAATGCATTGGCTAGAATTACCACTCCTCAAACCATTAAGATAGAAGGACAAATCAAGAAGAAAAAGGTAATAATGTTGATTAATTCAGGAAGTACCCACAATTTTATTCATTGTAAGGTAGCAAAAGAATTGAATTGCTTCCTATATCTAGCACCAGAGTGTCAAGTGATAATTGAAAATG
>APFE030907642.1:107901-130769 GCA_000404065.3 Pinus taeda | reverse complement strand
ACCTCTTTGATATCATTTGGAAGAGTGTAAGGCTTGTCAAAGTAAACGAGATTCCTGTTTCAGATCCTGGGAAGAGCTTGTTCAACATCAAGGCTGAAAAGGTTGTAAGGTTCTTCTACTTCAAAGTTAATACAAATAAGTCTGTTTTTCTCAATAAGCTGTTATTTTATGGATTCCTTGATCACCATAACAGACATGATATATGATATGAGCTATGCAGGTGCTATTTGATGTTTGCTTGTTTGTGACTGCAGATTCTCAAAAGGAAACTCTTTCAAATGGTTGAAGGGTGGCTACTACAAACTAGTGTTGGACTTAAGGTAGGGTCTAAACACCTCTATAGTTTTTATTTATGAATCGCATATGTTTAGAGAAGGATATATTTGCTTGTCTACTTGTTGCTAGACTATCTTTTGATACTAGGGAGATCGGTCTTATCCACAAGATTGATTTATCTAGCCAATAACGCATATGATGAATTTAACAAAAACACATAAAATCTAGAAATAATAGTATATCTTACAATTCTTCAAATAATTTAGTCAAAAACATACATAATCAGATACATAATAGTAGAAAAATAATATGTACAAAGATAAAACAATTTGGACAAACTTTTTTTTATCAAAAAAATACTCAATTACATTCACTTCTCTTACCTTCGAACCCAATTGTATGTGGTTTGCACACTCATCTATAGAATCTTCAAGGTCTTCGTGCACTCAGTTGTGGAGCCTTGTCCAAACCTACAAACTATAGAGGCAAAAACAAAGATTCACTTATGCTTCGGTTATGGAGATTAAATTATATTATCCTTTATAAATTATTACATATCATTTTATACAATTCATTTATACAAAAACCATGGTCCATATACCATGGATCCATAAAACAAGAACTTCTATGCGAGGTATTTTACCCAAAGCTTGGACCAAGTTACGTGATGCCCAATAGGCCCCCAACGCTCTCCCATGACACATCCTGAGTCATTCAGCTTTGACACCCTTAATTTTTGTTGCTATGCTATCATATACTTCATTGTATTGTTGCAGTGTTTCTTCCATCAAATTTTCTTTCTGTTTCCCCTCCTTCACAAAATATTTTTTTGTAGGGCCAACTGTCTCTTGTAGTAGTTATGGTTCCCTTTTATTTAATTGCTTCAACCATTCATCTACTTCCTCCCAAAGTTGCAAGTATTCCTCTTACTATGGTTGTGTCCTCTCCTGTAGGATCTGGATTTCGTCCATAAATTATCCATTTGCAACATGAGGTTCTTCCCTTTAGTAATGTTGGAAAAGAGCTGCAAGACTAGTAAGGTCTTCACATCTACTAGGATCTCATCGCACTATTTATGCTTAGCATGTAGTTCCTTCTCAATCTTCATGACATTTAGATCTTCCTATAGGGAGGTACAAATTAGCATCATGTTGTCGTGAAACTTCCCACAATCTGCCATTGTCTTAGATATGCCTTTCAGTGTTGCATTGAGGTCCCCTTGCCTCTACTCCTAAACCTATAGTGGCAAACATGGATGAAACCTTGTTTGGAGCTTTGATATCTACACCTCGTACTCAAATTTTAACATGGCTATAACACTCATTGAGTCCTTGTTCGTGAGGGTGAGTGTTGTGACCTTTTCTACTCATTCATAATTTTCATAGACCTTCACATCTAGAACTATGTTACAAGTCCTAGAAATGACCTTCTCCACCTGTTCCCATTGCTTCCTCACTTCCTCCCTTTCCTTGACCACCTACTTCAACTTGTTTTGCATCATTTCCTTCTCTAACTCCATGTCTTTTTTCGACAATGACATAAGCTTCTCTCTTTCCTACATCTCTGCAGTGATTCGTTAACGAAATTCATGCATCACATGGAGGGGTAGCACAACGAAATTCATATGGACAATATGCCCCACCTTGGACCTCTCTTTATCGTCTTCTACTTCAAACTTCAGTACCCCAGCTAGCACAGACAACATCCTCATTCCAAAACTTGTTTCCAATATTTTATCTTACTGCAATGTCTATGTTACCTTTTCTAGTTGCTTCACTGCTTATGGTAATAAATTGAGCTCCACGATGCCATACTAAAACTTAGCCAAGATTATTATGTACACGATCGGTGAAAGTCTACCTTGAACTCTGGGATGTGATGGTACTGTTTATACAAGATTGGTGAAATTTTGGGATATTGATTCAGCACCATATGCAGATCCATCACCATGACTACAAGTAAGATTTTTTTCTCTACTGCATGCATTACGGACTTTGTAAACCATAGGAAAGAATACCTCACTGCTTCACACACATATACATCCACGGTCAGAAATTGACAATCTTCCAACTCCTTCCATGCAATAAAAATAATAAGAATTAACAACCAAGCATAGTGGAAAGTCTTTCCTTCTTCCTATGCCTCCCTTTAATCTATCAAATGGTCCTTACACAAATAAGAAGCCCCTTTTAAATGGACCCCTATGCTGCATTTTTCTGCTAATGAAACTACAACTGCAGGCACCTCATTGGCCCTCCATTTCCTCATTATCTTTCCCTCTAAAATATGTGCAACAAAGCGAACACCTTGATTCTCGATGGATTTGATCTCATATCCGTGGGATTTCTTTACTAAGATGAACTTTTCTTTCATCATATTGGCCATCTCCTTCTCTTTTTTTTTACCCACGAATTCATCCATGGGGTTTCTTCCCTAATATGAGAGCGTTGTTATTTTTCAGATGAGCTTCTCATTAATCGGGATTCTTGTCCCTAGCCAAATACAATCATCATGCACCAGTATGAGCAGATGTCGCACACATATTATATTGAATGGGCTTCGAATAAAGTGTGGAACATTCAACATGTTCAAAATTCCTTCACTCTGCACTCCTGCAACCCATCATTACAATTATTTTCTTGTAACTTCACTATCTAGGTAGTAAACTTTCTTCAAGTACCTACTTGGCTCAAACTTTGGAATTCATTTATGTCATTAAAATTCCAGTCTTCCAATTTGACATGGGGGATCTTCCACAACACTTTTACTTCAAAAGGCACCTCCTCTAGTAATAGTGGTGTGTAGGTAGAAAATTTCCCTTCTTTTAGCTTGCTAACCGGCATTGCGCTTAACTTTCTTGCTGGCATGTAAACTAGGAGCATAGAGGGAATCTCCACATCCTCTATCTCCTTCCATTGAAATTTAGCTTCTTCCTCACTTTCGTGGACCTGCTAAGGTCCATGTTGCTACATCGATCTATTTCCTTTTTGCATGGGATTTTTTCCCTTATCCTACATGTTCTTTAACTGCACTTCTTTTTATGTCTTCTTCTATGGTGATGTTCTCAATTCTGATGTAGATACTTCAATTGGTCTCTTCTCCTTTGTATTTTATCGATGAAACTATTGCTATGCCTCTGAAACCTTCCTTGGTGACCTTTAGTGCGTCGGGGACAGAGGTACATTTTCTGTTGTTGTCCTTCCTGATTGTGACTCGATGATACTAGCTAGCCCTTTTCTCTTAAATATTCTCACCAAATCTTGCCAGCTCCTCTCAAACATGAAAAATCTCTTCTTCACTTAGGCAAATTTTTTTATCCCTCTTAGGAAGAAAAGTGTTAAATGTGGCATGGGATGCAATTTTTATAACAATTTTGAATGCAAAAACTCATGATTAGCTCTATATTTGGTTCATTAATGTAGGTATGGGCTAGATACATCTAGTTTTTCTTCATAAATGATTTTTTCCCATGCCCGTCAATAGTAATTTTTTTTAACAATCCCCTTTTTCCTTCTAATGGTCATATTTCTAGCTAACTTCATTAGATTTACCCTTTCTCACAGTCATCTTCTTCTTCGTAGATCCCTCAAACTTTTTCATACCTCTGAGTATCACATAGCAATCATCATTCGACAAAGTCTATTCCTACAGAGTATTTTATAGTTCCATGATCACTTTCAACTATAGGTGTCACTGAGACTTCATTCCCTTCATTGTTTAGTGCAATGGTTGAGGAACATAATCATCCCTATATATCTTCGATCTTCTAACATTCACTCATCCTCGAATCATATGGCCATTCAACTTCGTGACCTCGACAACACCACCATATGAAATGTTCTTGACAATATAGGGCACCAACCAATGTGTTTTGAATATTCCTTGGAACTTCAAGAAGTTGTTGTCATATAATAATACAATATCCCCTTTCTGAAATATATTTTTCTTGATGTGCCTCTCATGCTAAGATTTCTCACTTGCTTTCCGCACATGCTGATGGAATCTTTCTATGAATCTATCTCCTTCTAATGCTAGTATCTACAATATTCTCGCGTTCATCATGTTGGGGTATACCATGTCTATGACAGCTACAATTCTCAGACTTGGCACAATGTTTTCCGTTGGCATAATTGCTTCTTGTCCACATACCAACCTGAAATGTGTCTACGCAGTCAATTTCTTGCATATCATTCTCTATGCCCACAACACTACTGGAATCCTCGAGTCCAAGTCATCTCTATTTACATTGCATACGTTAATAAATGCATTCTCCAAAATCTTATTGAAAGCTTCCACTATCCCATTTTCTTGAGGATGATAGGGAGTGCTCTTCTGATGGTAAAATTGGAATTCCTCAGTTAGTGCTTCAATCATCTTATTCAAAATCTAGACAATATATAATTGAAAATGAAAATCAAGACAATTTTTGCATTGCAATGCTTTATGGGTTTTTCTTTGACCCACCTTTCCAAATAATCCATCACGGTGATGATATATCTTGTGCTAGTCATTTTCCCTGACAGACTGATATGTCCAAAAAATTCAATTGCTCATTTATCAAAAGCCTGGAAAGTCACTTGTGGTACTAGTGGCATTTCATCTCTTCTGGATAAGTTTCTTGTCATTTGAGATACATAACAAGCTTGAAAAAATTCTTTTCCTTCCTTATGCATTGTAGGCCACCATAGCCTGGTTCTAGGATGTAACTTTTTAGTACTTCATTGAGTCCCACAATCAAAGAAAAATCAACTAATCGAACCACCAATTTCATCTTTTTATTTGTCTAGTACTTCACAGGTGCCATTCATGTGGACAAAAATTGAATAATATCCACGAAATGATCATCCATGACTTTAATTATAATCAATTGTGCAACGGGAAAATTATCTTCAATATTCTTACGTTCTTCTACTCTCTCTACCATGGATAGGTGATCAGGACCAACATTCAATCTTCCTGAATTCAATATAACTTCAAAGTCACATTCTTGTATTAATAACAGCCATCGACAAATATTTCCTCCCAAAACAGCATTATTCATCAAGTACTACGACGCGGAATGATATATGAACATTTTAAAATGTGCTCCCAACAAGTAATGTATAAAATTCTACCATGCATACACCATGGCTAGCCCCTCCCTTTCTATTGTATTGTAATTCTTTCAATCCTTAGACAACTTCCCACCTACAAAAGCTATGGTATGATCAATATCCCCTCCTCTTGGATGCTTTAGTACTACTCCCAAATATATGCAAGATGCATCAACATGCACATGAAATTCTTTTTTCAAGTCTAATAAAACTAGAATCAACCCAGTTACGATCTTTTCTTTCATCGCGTCCAAGCTCTTATGACATTATTCATCCCACTCAAAGGTCACATCCTTCTTCAAAAAATCCTCCATTGGTGTAGATATCTGCACATATGCTTTTATAAACTTCGTGTAGTAATCAATGTGTGCTACAATAGTATGCAATTGTCTTACCGTTTTTTGTGCTAGCAAGTTCACAGCTGTTGTGATCTTCACCAGATCTACCATCAGTCCTTATTTACAAACCACATGTACCAATAATATTCCATGTGGCACACAAAAGATGCACTTCTTTAGGTTCAATGATACTTGATACTACCTACATGTATCCAACATCAACCTTAAGCTCACCACATGCTTCTTTAATAGTGCAAATATTGTCCAATCATCGAAGTAAACCTCTAGAAATTTGTGTATATATTCCTTGAAAGCTACAATTACAACTCTAGAGAAAATAACATTTTTCAACCCAAAAGGAATCATTGTATGCTGATGGGAACCCCATTCTATGGAAAATGTTGTCTTATGTCTGTCTCCTAGTGCAATGCTGATCTTTGATAGGTTTTATATACCTTGCCCCTTGTAATGGATCTAATAGAACAATAACCCTCATATTATTGCTTTTGAATATCATTTTTCTTCTCTTCAGATTAATTATAGGCAGATTGGAAAATTCCTAATCCAATCCAAGTAACATGGGGTAAGGATTACTATCATCTATTATCTCAGTCACTTCGAAGTCGGTGGTAGAGAGCACTCCATCGATGCCCACTATGACATTAGAAAACCTTGCTAGGGGTAATATTTTTTGTTGATTTTCCAACATAAATTGAATAGTAGACCATTACAGCTTTAACTTACCCATTGATTCCCAAATCTTCCTTCACAATACATTGACATCAGATCCCAGATCTAAGATAACCTGATCCATGTCACACTCTCCAATCTGTGTTATAAGCCTCATATCCTTCCTGGTTTTCTTCTTGTGCCTATGTGTATTATTTACTCCACGCATCTCACTCTATTGTATCTGTTTAGTAGTACAAGAGTTTATCAGTTCCTGTAATCCCTCCAGAGCCTTTTGATTCCTTAACAACTTGATGTAATTGTTTAAAAAAGACTTCAATACATTCATATGCACCTCATGTGTTACAACTGATATTATCTTGTAGTTATTCCTTCTCAGTCAGCTACACGGTAGAGGTCAAGGCCCCACCATCCCTAAAGCTTCCCTTCACCTCCATGAACACTTTATTTTCCTTCAAGATATCAAATGCAAGATATTTTTCAGTAGTCTTGCTTATCCAGGTAGTTTCAACCTCCTTTTTCCCATCCACCTTATCATTCCGAGTCACAGTTCCACCTTTTATTACAATGCCAATGTGTGGTTGATCTTCTCTTGGCTCGTCGGTCATCGTTTGGACATTTTGCAGGTTGCTGGTTTTTTTTCACCTAAATCTTCGCAATAAGGATGGGACTTTATGATATGAGATGACCAAAAGCCTTACAGTAATTACAAGTTGTCTTCGGGTTCTGACAGTCTCTTGCAAAGTGTCATGCCTATCCATATTTATAGTAGATAATCTTGTCGCATCCTCAACCAACTGCCCCTCCCCATCATCGTCTCATCCTTGAAATACTCCTTGACCAGTGTGCTCACCATACTCTTCATGTGCTTGTCCTTCGCCTCACATTTTATAACTATTAGCAATGCAATCCATCATTAAGTCATAACTTCGGTAATTTTTCTCATCATATCCTACTGATCTATAGAAGTTAAAAAGCAACTGCATTGGGTTTTGTATATATTTTTGTAATAGATAGTAATATTTAGAGTGATGCTAACCTTGCATCCTATGAATCTCGTATCATAGACCCTGATTTACCCGAATTAGGCACTCCACTTGAAGTGTAATCTCAGAATACTCAGCATTGATCCTTATAATGACCTTCCTCTTTGCACTTCATACAGCACACATATGATCTTTTTGGTCTGACCTTTTTACCTTTCTTTAAATCCTGCAATTCCAGGGTCAACATAGCTAGTCTATTATGTATTTTTTGTACTGCTTCATGAGTATCTCCAACCATAGAAGCTTCCAACTTCATTGCAATCGTTAATGCTTCTACTTGTGCCGCGATCACCTACTGTGTCAATGGTAGCCTTATATGTGGTAGCAGCGCAGCTATGAGCCATTCCTTATGTTATTTTTGGGGTATCTCAAAGCTCATATGACCCATCAGAACCTTGAATCATTGATCCAACTCCCATACATATTTATTTGGTGCTTGCTTGATCTAATTTAGCTCTACGATAGACTACGATTCCGATTTTGACTTCTTGACCTCTGCTACCAAGGCTTTCCTAATTTCATCAAATGTAGCATTTGAATTACTCGTGGAGTATTTCATATATCATGTCAGAGCCCTCTCCCTCAATGACACGATGAGCTATGCCTTCTTTACACTATCATTATTAATTGTCTTTCCATCCACACTACATTAATTACCAACCAAAATTGTTCAGGGTCCTCTCTTCCCAACCTTCTAAATATAGGTAGCTTAATTTCATCAACCATTCTTCTTATTAGGATCCTAGGTGTAGCGAGAGGTGGAGGTGGAGGTTTAGGGGAAGTATGGGCAGGAGGATGACGTGTGATGGGGGTGGATGGATGGGGAATCCCAAAGATGCCCTCACTCCTTCCAACTCCTAACTTCAATGAACTTTTAGGACGGGTAGGGGAATATCACGGGGTTGTACGATTACTTATTTCTAACCATTCTTAGATCCCAAGAGAGGGCTATAATCAACCTCAGTAAAATTCTTCGGATCTATTCTATATCATTTTTCACTTCGCGTAGATCCTAATTTCATATTATTTCTTCTTTTCCCAAACATTAATATGATTACATCCGGAGCGTCCCTGCTTCACTCAATAACGTCTTAATCTAGAACTTTAGAAAATTTACGAACTTACCTCGTTGTCCTTTGAATAATCTTCGTTCATATTTACCATAGGACAGATTTGGTTAATCGCGAATTTAATGGTAAATCATCTGAAAATGCTATCGATCTAGAAATCCACAACCGTTGAGATATTGTTATTGATTCTCTTGTGCCACTATATCAAATCAAGGTTCCACTCCTTAGGTCCATCACCTTTGAAACATTTCTTATGCTCAACTAACTTAGATATCCACTCAATGAATTCAATGTGGAACAAACCAAAGAAAATGTCGTATTGATCTTCAAAGATATATTTGTGCAACCAAGATTTAGTAGATAAACACGAGTTTCTTTTTTATTTCTCTCCAAATTCTTTTTCTCTCTACTTGACCCACTCTTCAAGTTATTTGTTCAATGAACGCCAAATTATATCCCTTTAAGAAGATCCTGGTCTGGACAAAGGAACCATTTGTTGATCTGAGGGGGCTTCACCTAGGTTCATAGTGAGAGGTGCATCAACAAAACCCTCAACTACTAGCCCTTTTGGCAATAGCCTACAAGCAGATCGCAGTCTCACCCAAAATAGTTATGGGTGGTTGAAGAACTGGGTTTCTGAAACCAAAGGTATATATGTGAAGTGGCATTGTTTATTTACTTCTACTGTATATGAATCTTATAACTTCACATGCACAAGAACTTCACACAGATTATTAATTTAATAGAAACACATAAACTATACAAATAATAATATATCTTATATTTCTTTGCATAATTTAGTGAAAAGCATAGATAATAAAATACATAATAGTAGCCAAATAATATGTACAAATATACAAAACATCGCTAAAACTTATTCTTTATTAAACAAATCTTCAACTACATTCACTTCTCTGACCTACACACCTAGTTGCAAGTGTTCTACGCACTTAGCTGTAGACTCTTCAAGGTCTTTATGCACTTAGTTTTGGAGCCTTCTCCAAAACTACAGACGGGAAAATAAAGATTCACTTATGCTTCTATTATTGAGATTAGATTAGATTATCCTTTATAATGTATTACATATCCTTTTATACAATTCATATATACAAGAGGCACAGCCCACATACCATGGATCAATAAAACAAGGACTGCGACCTAATACCCATTATAAAATAAGGGATTTGTCCCATCCCTGAAGCCCTAAAGGTCCACGGGGTGAATATATCTCCGCCAGATCCGCATGGTCCTCTCTTTTCGCAACATCTTTTATCCAAAAGTTGGACCTTCTTGGGCCATGCCCAAGACCCAACTACAAATATTAGCCCATAAAATGGTCTGAGATTATTGTAACTAAACCTATTATCTCAAGTATAAATACTAAGGATAGCTAGTCTTAAGATCATGAAATATTGTGTTGTACTTTATATTCACTGTAAAAGGATGTTTCCCTCTTGAATAGGATTATAATTATTGGTTTATTATCATTTAAAGGAAAAATGTTCATAAAAAAATGACTCTGAATTTTATGATGTTAGCTCCATGCTCCAAGATTCTATTATGGAAATACGAATTACTCATATGGAGAATTTTGGCATAAGCATTCAGTGTTGTATACCCGTTTTCACTAACATTGGTTGAAGTTCTTTTTTAACACCTCACTTTCTTCTTAAAAAGGTGTTTATAAAAGGTTTTAATCTCTTCTGATCTTAGGGCCTATTCACCCTATTTGTGATGCCTCAGATGTAAGGAAGGTATGCTATCTTAAAAGACTTAAGCTTGTTTATGGATAATTTTTCACTCGTTCCTCTCTCTATGTATTTCCTTTATGAGATTATTATGTCATTTTCATCTTGTCCTATGGTTGTAAAAATATTGGAGAGGTGGTATTTTTCTTTCTCAATAGGTTCACAATAAAAAAATATAATAGCCCTTCAGGGAATATTATTAAGCACCACAAAAATTTGGGTGGGCTAGTAATAAGAATTAACATGCAAATAATTTTTGGTGGGATTGCTTCCTATATTCCTCATGTCCTAGATGCCTAGTCTCATTCCTATTAATAAACAAATATAGGAATGGAATGTCATTTTTTTCAAGTTCCATGTGAATTTATTTTTATAGATAAATACCCATATATTTCATATCAGGAATATATTTTGTCCATTACATCAAATTTCATCATGCCATTTACATGAATTGAACCTCAGTGGGGAGGATCTCAACCATATAGGATAAACCCAATTGCAAAGTTCCATTGTGAATTTATTGTCATGATAAAAGAAATTAACGTTTTGTAAGAATTTGTTGAGTTCATCCAATCCTATATTGCCATTTCACATTAGTGTCTTCAACCAATCTTTTCTATCTTGCTGAAATTAGGATATATGCATCAATATATTTTTTCTTGATATTTTCCATGCAAAAATTTTTGACTATGAGATAAGAGGGAGACTCCATTAGTACATGGTTTATTTTCTCAACAATTAACTACATTTAATGAGATAATGAAAAGGCAATATAGTACATTGAATTTAATTATTTTACATATGTTATATATTCACATTAACAATCAATTTTAGTGAAATTATTAGTGAAAGTGTATTGAATATATTAATTAGATAAACAATACTACAAAAATTATCAACCTAAGATAGTGCATACAATCTCATGCTAACCTAACAAAACCATGATAATATTAAAATATATAGAATGCTCCTTGTATAAAGAAATTTAACATATAAAAGAATCTTAATATTTACAAATTAAAATTAAAATTGCTAATATTGAAATTTAAGAAAGCCAAAGTGACAAATTCACTATAAATTTACATATCAAGAGTTAAAATGAGAAAATATTGAAATTTAAGAGAGCCAAAGTGAGAGATTTACTATAAATTTACATATCAAGAGTTAAAATGAGAAAATAGGTTTGGGTGAATAAAAATATTAAGAAAACATATTTGTTTACATATTAGTCTACATACATGATCACGTTAATAATTTCCTAAGATTTGAAGCACATTATTTAATTTATGTGTTTACTTTTAAATAAGGTTTTAATTATCAATAATTATTATGTGAATGGTAGGGATTAACCTCCAAGGAATATTCTAGTATATTATTAGTTAATAGACACACACCAAAAGTTGAGATTTATCTCAAAAGTAGTTATACCTTTTCTATCTTTTTTTTTAAGCATAGGAATCAAAAACTCGTACTCATGTGACATGAGATCGATTTCAACCACTACCAAAATAATCACTAATTGAGTTGGATAGAGGGGACATCCCCTTTGTACCATTTTAATTAAATTAAAATGATTAATTAAAACAATATAGGTTGTCATGTTTTTGGTATGTCGTATTATTATGCCATGGTTTTTGCTGATGGTGTTGCTTACTTAAAGGTTAAGAATCCACACGGTAAATAAGACTAGATCTTCATAGCTAAGAAACATGTTACATCTCTTCTTAAATATATTTATAAATATTCTTACAATTAATAATAATAAAAATAAGCCATTGGGAGGGCCTCCTGGGGATTGAATTTTATGTTAAGGCAACTGCTTGTAAATGTAACCAATTCAAATACCACGGGTAAGCCTATTAGGGGTAACTATGGCATAACTTGTTCAATATGATTTGCAAGCTATTATAAATGGCAAGGAGGTTTTTTCTTAGAAGAAGTGTGATGTGATCATGAGTGACAACTATAATTGTGTGGCATGGTTCTAGTTAATCATTTTCGATATGATGATGATAATAATAATAATAATAATTTTAAATAAAATTATAATTCAATTCATTTGTATTATTATTATTATTATTATTTGTTTTTATTATTTTTCTAATCTTGACAATGTCATGAGATAATTTTATTTTACTTTATTTACTTATATTTTAAAAAAAATTAACCATTATGTGTACATAGCACTTTAAATTCAAAAGGATTTTTCATAAATTTCAATATTAAATTCACTCACATAATGATCATTATATAAACTTTCGAGTAAAAGAACAACAAACCACTTGTGTTTCGATTTATCTGAAATCCTTTGATTCTTAATATCAAATCCTTTTACTCTAAAACATTTCCTGAAATTTTAGACTCCAAAATGGGTTTGAAATTAAAGAAATTTGGTTTTTTTTACCTAATATATTTTGAATTAAACTAAATCTACTTTATTATTAAATAATAAAATATTATATTATTTTGTTAAACCAATATGAAAAATTGTTTTATCTTATTTGTGCAAACAATAGAAAAAAAATACAATTCAATATTTTATGTTATTTGTTTCATGTCATGTTTATCTTATTTTATCTTAACTTTATCCTTAGTTAAATTTAATTCATAAGCCATTTTTTTACTATCAATAAAATATTATATAATTATGCCTGCATTATTGGTTTTATTGGGGGGCTTTACACCAATTTTTTTATTTGTTTCGATCTTCAGTACAACATCCATTATAGTGAAAAGACTGAACAACCATTCAAATATCATGTGGATGGATGTTCGATGCATTTTGTTAGTAATCCTAGACGATGAACAAATTTAAAAGTTTTTCTTCATAGTCAACCATATTTACAAAGTATTACACGTTTACCAAAAGAGTGAGTTCTTTTAAATTATTTAAATACCGAGTTTACGAAAAGGATTGAGTTCTTTTAAATTAAGTAAATTTAACTTAATTCATTTTAACATATAGAAATTTTAATTTCTAAACCTAAGAAATAGTGATTATGAAACTAACATATTATTTCGTTATAGACATGTAATGTACTATTTGAAAATATTTATTAAGGGAATCAAAGATTTTAGCATTGGATTGGATAGTTTCTATGTATAGATTATTTCTTCTACTTTTAATGCATCTCAACAAAAAATCCTTATTATATATCATTGATTTTTTTTCATGGGAAAGGTAAGAGAAAATAGAAGAGGAAGATTAAACACAATATGCTAACAAGACTGCAACGAAGTGAAATACCTGTAAAATACACAACAAGAAAGTAAGGCATGAGTTATTGACACTTGGTTTGATGTTAGGTCCCTATAATACTAGTGATTCCCCCATTACTATTGTCATTGTATCCCTTATTGTTATTTTGTGCCCCTATTGTCCCCATATTGTTATTATTATGCCCCATATAATCCCACTATCGTTATTTTTGTGTCCGTTATCACTCAGGTTGTTCTGTTTGACTCCTAAGGGAATACTGCCGAGGTAACCACAAACCAATCTTTGGACTGCAGGTCCTAGCCTACCAACAGCCAGAGAGGGCTCTCTCTTTAGGATTTAACTTTGTTTAAGGGATGATTTTAAGCTAGATATGATGCACATGGGTTTTGATTTGGTTTAGCAGGATGGTTGACCTTAATCAAACAGAGTTGACATGCAAAGTGTAAGAAGTTCAAACCATTGGGCATGGAGTCATCACTGTGAATTGAAGGGTGTATTTTCTTTGGTAGAAGAAGGGAATATGGAGCAGGATAGCTACACATGGCACAATGATTTATGCTGGAACAAGGATGAAATGGAGGTCGGGGAATGAGAGGCAATTAAGGATCTCTCATCCAGCCAAAGAGGGAAAGTGGATGAAAGATGTATGGGGCAATGAAGAATTCCCAGACAACATTCATATAATGAAGGAAATAGCTTAAACATGTGCAATTAAGAATGCATATTCATCACTAATTCAAAGGAAAACATGGAGAAGCTACACAAATTGAGCATAGAGGGCATGAAAACTAGTTCTAGTATATTCTTTCTTCCTGCAACTTAGATTATGATATATATTTGGTACAGCTATGTATAAACTAATAAACAAAGGGAGGAAAGACTTATTGAACCATGAGAAAGCACGAGAATTCCATACCAATTTCTTCAGACATTAAAATCACAACCAGCCAGTTCAGATGCAAGCATTCCAGCAATCTTTGATTACAGAAGTTCTTAATCTTTACAGTGAAACTCCCAAATGAGAGATCAACTAAACAACCCACCAACCCCTGTGCTAATCACGCATTAAAAACTGCCTCAGAATTAGATTCCAGGCCTCCTAAGCATCGATTTCGCACTTGCACGCTTTCCTTTTGGCGGATGACGTCAGCGGTACAGTGGGTGACATCAGCAGTACGGCGGGTGATGTCAGCATGACGTCAACAATGGGACCCAGTACGGATGATGACGTCAGCAGGGTGATGTGGCAGGGTGACGTGGTAGGGTGACATGGAAAGGTGACATGGCAGGGTGAGGTGCTACATACGTCACGCAAGGGGGGAGCGGTGCGATGACGTGGTGCTTACGTCACGTAGGGGGAAGCGGTATGCAGTTTCAGGCACACTGCTTTTGGGAAAAGGTGGTTTGAGGGTAGGGGGCTCCGCCATAGTCGGGAGGGCGACGTGTGGCAGGAGTACAACGGGAAAACCGCCCATCTCCCGGATGCTAACCCTCAGCACATCGGGGCAGGAAAAGGCCCGCCCATCGTATATCTTAGGGCGCGGGCAATCAGACGGCTAGTGGGACAGGTAAGGTGACAGAAGGATAAGGATGAGGCCCGCGTGCCGTTTTATTGATTATTTAATTTGGCGGGGGGGCGGACTTTAGAAAAGTGGGTTTTTTCAATTGGGTTTGCGGGTTATGCGCGCCAGTTAACCATTAATAATACATGTGGAGGGGAGGGTTAGGTTTATAGACGAGAGCGGGGGTCCAGGGTTATTACTTCAACCAGGGGTTAAAGTAATACCGGTTTTAAGACGCAGAAGGGTTTATATTAGTCCCAAATCGACCAATATCTCCCAAACCATGTTACATAGCTATAGTGCTATAGGGTGGGGTATGTAATATTTTTGGGGTTTTATATAGTTTTCACATAGTAGGGGATAGGGGAATGACTTAGGGAGCTAAATAATAAAGTTAGGAGTTAGTATGACTTGGTGGAGTGAAAATGTAAGGGAAATGATGGATTTGTGTAAAGATTATTTTTTCACAAGAAACGTGGCTTCTTTTCATTGAGGAAAGTCAAAGCTTGACTTGACATTCCACATAAATGAGCTTAAAGAAGGACTTGTTGGGCAGATCCCAAGGTCCTTGAGGGGATGTTAGTAAATAATTACTGGGGGAATGAAGGGGAAGTTAGTCATGCTTCCACTGTTGTACCATCAAGTCACTGTCATGGTGCCAATGCCATAAATGAGATGAGTCCTTCTTGACAAGGCCACAAGTGATTACCAATCTTCTTCTGCAACCTCAAACTACCTACCCAGCCTAATACACCTAACATTTTTTCTTCTTTTGGTTTGGGTGCACTTGAACTTGCAAACCCAACTTTACAAACTTTTCTTTTCTACTGTCCTCCTATCTATATCCATACTTATTTCATCCAGGGGCTCAGATTAGGCTATTGAGCACCCTTGCTTCTCTACCTATCTAAGAATCTGCCCAGATTAAGCTATTTGGACCTCCCTTTAACTGAAAATTCTTCAAATATGGAACTTTTGCAGCATGAAAAGGATGAACATTTTTGGCACTTCCCCTGTCAATCATGAAAAATGAATACCTGCTATGAGTAGGAGGCTAACAGGGTCCAATGAATTCAATGGCCCACTTTTCAAAATGTTCGAGGAATATCTGGGGTTGTAGTGGCATCTCATCCTATTTTCCATGTTGTCCCATCCGTTGAAAACTATCACATCCTCAAACATAATCTCGAGCATCAGGAAAGATAAAAGGCTAGTAGTATCCCATTCGCAGCACCTTGTGGCCCATTCTTTAATCTTTAAAATGTCCTCCAGAAGGGCCATCATGGGTAGTCTTTCATGCTTCAGGGATTCCATCCTCTAATATGCAGTGCCGAATCTGCTGATCAACACTTGTATGGAAGCAGTACCCTGCCATCCATGAATATCGGGTACTTTGATGAATAATTTTCCATTGATCCCTATTTGACAAACGATGAGGTACCTTCCCTATGGCAAGTTAGCTAGAAATATCTTCAGACCACGGAGTGTTAGCAGAAATTGTAAAAAGATGTTCATCCAGAAAACTATCTTTGATGGGTGTACCTTCAGCATTATTTTCTAGCCTAGATAGAAAATCAGCAACCATATTATTCTTCCTTGGTTTATCTACTATGGTAATGCCAAACTCTTGAAGTAACAAAATCCATCTCATAATAAAATCGAGAGTAATGGGTTTATTCATCAGATACCTGATTGTTGCATGATCAGTATGTACAAAGGTGGGGTACCTTGTAATATAATACCAAAACTTGTTTATGGTGCAAATGACAACGAGGAATTCTTTTTCGGTGATTGTGTAGTTCTTACTAACATAGTCAACTACATATGGTACATTATCTACTTATTGTCCCAAAACTACCCCAACTACTATCTGAGAAGCCTCAACATGGATATAGAATGGTAATGTGAAGTCTAGCCCTCAAAGGATTAGAGTGCTTCCTTGACCTTTACAAAGGCTGCATCACAGTCATCTATCCACACAAAATGTGCATCTTTTGTCAGTAATTGAGAAACTGGATGGGCTATTTTAGAAAAAATTTCTATAAAGCACCTGTAATAATCAGCACAACCAATAAATCTATGTACCTGCATGGGCGTTTTAGGTATCAAGAAGTGCAATATTAGCTTTATCTTAGTTGGATCCTTTCAAATTCTAGCAGTTGAGAGTAAATTTCCCAAAACTATTCCCTCCTCCATCATCATGTGGCATTTTACCATACTCGAGACAACCACTTACATCTTTCAAGTACTTTTTTTTAGATTTTCTAACCCCTCCTCAAATCAATCCACGTATGGAGTGAAATCATCCATATAAATCTAAACACTGTCATCTACCAGATCAGAGAAAAATCCTAAAATTTCCCTTTGGAATGTTGCAGTTGCATTATAGAGACCAAATGGAAGGACTCGGTATGCGAAAGTTCCCCAAGGACATGTGAAAGAGGTTTTATCTTGATCTTCGTGGGCTATTTGGATCTCATTTTACCCGCTAAACCGGTCGAGGAAGGAGAAGAAATTCTTCCCAGCCAGAGTATCCAAGACCTGGTTAATTAAAGGTAATAGAAAATTGTCTTTCTGCATTTCCTTATTCAATTCTTTGTAATCCATATATATCTACCACTAACCATTTTTCTTAGGAACCATCGCCAATGGGGAAACCCATTGACTATCTGAAATGGGGTAGATAAATCCCACGTCTAGTAGTTTTATAAGTTCTTCCTTGACAATGTTTTTCAGAGTAGGGTTCATCCTTCTCTGAGGTTGTCTCACAAGATATAGTCCTATTTGATGTATATATGATGGGTGCATAAATTGGCTGAAATCCTTTTCATGTCTATATACTCCTAAGTGAACACTTATTTGTGTTTTTGAAGAACATGCAATAGTTGTTTCGTCTGGGATTTTGATAGACCTGGATTAATATTCAGGGTCTTCCCTGGCTCTATTTCCACCAAAATGCTGTCATGAGACGCAGTTGTAGGTAGCTCATCGAATCCATTGGTTGTTCCGATATTTTCCTACATTTCACAGCTCAAAACAGACTCTAGGATTCATTGGGTTGAATCTGAAATAGAATAGGGATCACTAACAAAAGTAATATTTGTATCATCATTTGTTTATGTTTTCAACTGAAGATCCTTTAAAACAGTAAGGACTGGTCTTAATTCCTCATTTCCAGATTCATATTCTTCCTTTGATAAAGGTTTCTTGTGGACTAATGGTTTCATTGATGGACTAGGTTCTGGAGGAGGATATAACACTAAATTCTTAGTACTCTATCCATTCGAGATAGCCATATGTCTAGAATGATACACAATATAAGCATCTGTAGTTTCCAGCCACGGTCTTCCCAAAATTAGGGGATGGCCACCAGCTAGGGAATGCATTTGCAATACTATGAAGTCCACACAGTAGTGCCATGAATCAATTAAGATTATAATATCTTCTAACTTCCCTACCAGTTTAACCGTAGATCAATCCACCAACTCTAACATAGTAGGTGTAGGTTTCAAGTATTGAAGACCCAATGCCTGCATGGCCTCAATGGTAATGACATTTATGGTAGCACCCAAATCTACCAGCACGTTTAGAATTTCTACTCCATTAATTTTCACAGTTAAAATTGGGTTCTCGGGATCCCCATATTTCATAGGCATGACCTTCCCCATCATAAAATCAGATAGCTTTCCCATAACATGAATGGTGAGTGGGTCCTTTGATTTCCTTTTAGGGTTCTTAGTGCAATATTCCCTGAGAGCTTTTGCATATATAGGTACATCCCTCATAGATTACAGTAGGGGGATCATAACAAACAAATTTTGTAGCTCCCATAACAAATAAAACTCATCTTGAGGGATCTGTTTACTCAAAGCCAATTGTTCTAGATAGGGCGGTTCAGTTTGGTGTTTTTAAGTAATTAGCAGTTGAGGAGGTGTTCGATTTTTGTTGACTTGGTTCAATTCCTCTTCAACCATTTTTGATTCCTTTACCTCACTGATAACTTGTTCAGTGGTAACAGGTGAGGGTTGAGCATCTACTACCTACCAATATCTTAAATTCATCTCATAGAATTCTACAGTGGAGATGTTGTATGAAGGTAGGTTGAGGGTGTCAGCTTGCTGAGCCCCTTTATTGTTAGGGTGTGGATTGGGTTGGATGGGAATTCGAGGGTAAACAGGCTGATTAATAGTGGAAATATTAGAAGTTAGCTGGAGTTGTTGTTGTGGCGTTGGCTGGGGAAATTGCCCAGGAGGAGAAGGTCCATGCTAGTCGGAAGCCCACAAGGAACTCAAACTAGCTTGAGGAGCCCATTGCTACCAGGGTGGAAGCTGGTACTTGGGCCACATATGTGGATAAGGCATGGACTGGGCACCCATATTAAAATTACTAAAATATTGAGATGGCTCTAGGAACATACCTTGATTCCCCATTGATGATTGAGGTTGCCATGGCTTCTTAGGTCCCATAAAGTACAACTACTCCATCTATTCAACTCTCCCTTAAAAATAGATTTCAATCCTAGCGAGGATGGGCATGAACTTGTTGCATGATTCAACTCACAGATTGCACATTCCTCTACAAAGTTCAATGGGCATTCCCTCTTTGGGTGTTTATTCCTGCACTTTGGGCAAAATACATCCATAGTTCTTTCCAATTCTAGCTATTTTTGTTTTACCTGCAGCGTGTCCATTTGTTGAGATAGGGTACTCAGTATATCAATCCTCAAGTTTTCCAATAGATTTCCAATTTCTTCTTTTATGACACCTCCACATGATACTTTCATTGATCGAATCCCTTTTTTATTCCTTTCAACTCCACTTGAGTAAAGAGTCCTCTTAAAAGGCCCGAAGAATGATAATTTTCAAAATGTCCTTATCCAGGTCGGAGTGACCTAATCTCTGCAATGTGTATTTAAAATGTTCCACACAGTTTTCCATATTTTTTTCCTCTTTCTGTGTAAACTTGAAGAGTTCTTCCTTAATATCCTGTGATTTACAATAATCCTAGTATTTCTCCAAGAAAGTAGTTTCCATCTCTTCCCATGTTGAAATAATCCTTCCCCCATGACCCATAAATGATCACAAGGTTGTCCCCTTTAGTGTGGTAGGAAATATTTTCAATTTATGAGCATCCATTCTATAAGCATATCCCCGACACACAATGTCAAATTCAAACAAGAACATGTCGGGATCTTCTGAAGTAAGTCCATGAAAGCTAGGTAAAGTTGTTAAAGGAATGGGCTTTGTTCGTGTGCCAATGCCAAGATCCTTGATTGAGAAGTCAATAGTGGAGGTTGTAGGTGCCATGAATATCCTCCAGTAATCACTAGGGATTTTAGTAGGCTCTACAGGAGATGATGGAAGGTCTCTTATCACAGGTGTTTGAGTTTCCTTAACAACACTTCCTCTATCCTTTGGTGATAGAAATGCTCCTACAACTTCTTCCTCTCTGTCACAGGGGTTTCACCCTTCATAGCTCCTCTTTTCAACTTCTTCTTCACTACTGTAATTGGATGGTCCCTCAGATGTTCTGCTTGTCCCTTCGGCTACTGAAAGGGTCTACTATATCAAATCAACAGGGGGTGTTGTGGACAGCACTGGTTGATCTACAAATTTTCCTTTTGATTTTGTCTATGTACCCAACATCACAGCAGCACGAGAAGATGCCTTTGATTCAACTTTCATGATAATTTTCTGGATGTAAGTATTCCTTCCCAAATCATGTCATCCCTTCTTTGGGGTTCTTCCTCTTCCCCTTTTATTTGAATTGTTGTTCATGTAGGTTGATGTGATGAAGATGTCGATACCATCACAATGCTTAGGACCTCACACAGGGTGTCAAAAGACCATTCCCTCCCCAGGATGAGAGATCAAGTGAAAAGGAAAATAACTAAAAACTAGGGTTTAGGGCTTGGAGCAGGGCATCAAAGGACCCTTCCCTCGCTAGGACAAGAAACCAAACAAAAAATAGAATGCATACTAGGAAATTCAACTCTCGGAACATTAAGCATAACGTCAAAGGACCACTCTCTCCCTAGGACGAGAGAATGGGTTTTTCCCAAAAACAAACAAAAATGCAAGAATAAATTAATCTTGGGGCCTAGAGAAGGTGGTCAAAATACCATTCCCTCCCGAGGACGAGAGACTAGGCCTAAAGTTAAAAATGGAAAAAAATGTTAGAAAAACAACAAAACAAAGAAATGACTATGCTCAGGACCTGGAGCAGAGTGAGAAAACTATTTCTCTCCCCAGGACAAGATATTGACCCTATGTTCAATATAGATCATGTCCTGCACCTTGTAATCCTTCCTCAGCAATGGCGCCAAAATGTCAGTGTCCAAGAATGAACAATTTGTCAACCCTTTTCCTACATTAATTCATCAATCCATGTGTGTACTCTTTTCAAGGTAACACACAAGGTATATGCAGGAGCAAGGTTACAATCTACATCAACCTAGGGTTCATGATTAAGAAATCAAAACATCATTGTAACAGTAATGGAAATAAATGACATAACTTAAAAAGGCATTCACAACAATCTATGTAATCTGCAACAACAATAAGGAAATAGATACAACAAGTAAAACAACACACTAAAAAGGAAACATGCAACACCTGATCAAAAGAGTGGGCCCAACTCTCTGATCAGGGTTTCATTTACTGACAAGCGAAGATAGAACATCAAAACATTTATATTTTATTAATATGAATAAAAGTTTTTACAATACATATCCTAGTACGCTAACCCTTTGCATAGGAATGATAACTCTCTTATACAATATGGGGGGGTGATAACATCATTCCCCAAAACCTAGCAACTACATGCCCAAAAATATACATCAGTCCAAAATAGCACTAGTGCTGAGAGAGTGAGAACATAAATGATCTGAAACAGATCAAAAATAGCTGCAAGTTGGTTATCCTATTTTATCTTTGTTGAAAGATTGTTGTGAATCATGCAACTGCCACTATATGCTCGGAGATCAACACTTTTCTTCGGAAACTGGGGACATAACAATTTTTAGTGGCTCTCTTAGGTAAAATCCTCATGACTTTACTTCATTAATTAAATATTCCAAGAGACAAAGAAAGAAGGGTTACTTCATAGGGTTAGCATAGTAGATACATGTTAATGAATGCAAAAAGGATCAAAATATGAGTGGAAATGTAGGGGAAAAGTAAGGAGATTTGGTACCCAACACCCTCAATTAAACATATTAGTAGTGTAAGGCCCAATTTAGGACTGGAAACCTATTCATATCCTACAAAATCGGATTCGCCCATAGGTAGAAAGGTTTGTACTTAAGCATTGATACCATTTTTCACATACCCCCTGGGTACAATACTACCATTTCCTTCTATGCTCTATCGAATCCATCATGTGGACCTTTTCATTCAACTACAAGACTTACATTTCAAATAAACCCTTAAACATAAATTTCAATTGGGAGAAAAGAATCAATTATGGCAAGCAACCAATAAGATTATTTAATGACACAACACAAAATTAATAGAATATTATCCATAATATTGTTGTAGCTAGCATGGCCATGAATCATTATCATAGTCCTACCTAACATAGTCGAAGTATTACTCATAAATATTTTAATACATAATAGGAATAAATGGGTACACGATGGCTATGCATATGAAATTAACCTCATGATGCATAATGTATAGCATAAACAACTTAAACCATAAACTATATGTTATGAAACCAGCTCAAAAAAGATAGAAAAGATAGATGAACGCCTTAGAATTCAGCCTCTTCGAGGGGGCAACCTCCTTTACATTACATAAATGAACAATTCTTGGATGATACAAAT
>APFE030907642.1:89381-106631 GCA_000404065.3 Pinus taeda | reverse complement strand
CTCTTTCCAATGCCACAAGTCTGACCCAAATTGGTTTCTCCAAGGAAGAGTTATGCGAAATCTCCCACAGTGACTTGATTATAGACTAGTTCAGTAGAGTGAATTTGTACGACGTGCCACGAGTCATTTTTTTGACCTTTGGATCTGAAAAATGCACACAAGAAACTACAGTCCGTCCTCTTTTCGTACCTTCTTACGAAATTTAAATCTGATGCTCAAAGAGAGAGTTATGACGATTTTCCCCAGGTCACCTGTTTTGAATGTAATTCAAGAGTCTGCAAAAAGACCAACTTCCTCAGATCATATCTCCGCAACTATCGCGTAAAAAGCTCTGAACTTCGGACCCAATGTTTAACACGATTTCTTCTCAAATGGGTTTTTTTTGTAACTTCTGAAACGTCACAAAAAAAAAGTTATAGCAAAAATTCCACGATGACCTGTTTGGAGCAAACTAAACCCTAGAATCCAAAGCTCTGATACAAATGTTATGAAACCAGCTCAAAAAAAATATAGAAAAGATAGATCAACGGCCTTAGAATTCAGCATCTTCGAGGGGGAAACCTTCCTTTACATTACATAAATGAACAAATTCTTGGATGATACAAATGAAAATACCTCCTTTCTATATATAGGAAGTCCTAAGGGGTCATAATAGTAATCAGAGCCGACATAACAAAATAATGTAAGGGCACAATAATAACAATATTGGCTTCTATGGGGCACCATTAGTGACAATATGGGCACTACATGGGTACATAAATATAATAAGGGGGTTGTACTAATAACAATAAGGGTTTACACTAGTAGTATAGGGGCCTAACACTATACCATTTCACATCTTAAAACATAATTACTCTTTAAACATAGTTGTCTCATGTATAATTGATCATTATTATTCCATCGTCTCACTGCAAGAATTATTCATGCATCATACACTCACAAATTCCACAACGCTAAGAGTAATGAGTAATAATATAGCATCATGTAATTGTACTCATAATTTTAAATATGTGAAAACAAAGAGAGTAAAGGGGCCACATACAATATATCCCAAGAAATTGAAGTAAACTTGCTTATTTGTAGATAGTCACTTGGAAAATTGAGCACCACCACCCAACCTAGAACTATCTTCTTTCAGTTCACCCCCGAGTAGAGGTTCTTGTCATGGATCAACTTCCTCTTTTGATCTCTTCAACGGTTATTTAATACCCTCTTTCATGATATGGTTTCCATTAGCGGTGTCCCTCTTTTATGGGTATTGTTTATCCATTTGCATTGGATTTTACCAGAAAGGCTCGCCTTTATCTCCCTCAAGGTGTTTCCTGATAAAAGCTTTCATTTATTCCCCACAAATATTTTATTTTTTTTCTTAACTTAGCATCTTTCTACATCCAAGTAGCTTAATGGATATTTATCTCCAAATCCACTAAGTTTATCTGGATTTGGATCTAGAAGTCTTATCATGAAATAATTATCTCATTCCATTCACTAATGGGATTTGGAAAGAATCTCATCTCTTAGTGTCTCAGTTTCCGAAGAGATTATTTTATTTATTTCACGATAAATTATTTGCTTTTGTTTGTTACACATTAGACCTAACTTTTCGTAGCTTAGGTTAGAAAAATTTTACATACAATGGACGGGTGCTACATAATTTCCCTATTTCTACTTTAAGTGCATCCAAGACCACCATATCTAATGGGTTTGTCATTTCATAAAGCATGGATACTTTGTTTATTATAGTAGAAGCACATGGTTCATTTTTATCTTATCACTTCCCATAAGAATTACATTTGTAAGATCTACACTCATTCTACTAGAAGCATCATCTTTTTGTTGTAGATTTGAAAGGTTCCTATTTGTTAGATATTGACAGAACCCCATATTTATCTAGACGGATATGCACATCAAGGTTGTGAAGTTTGAGGTTACATACTTGAGTTTCAAAAATTTACACATTGAAATTTGAGTGAACTTGGGAATGTGTTCTTGAGACTGTATTTAATATTGTCTTACTTCTATTAATCAAGAAGTACTAGGAGCCTCTTTTACATTCCTATTATGTATTTACACCAAATGTAGCTTTGGGTGCCAGTTCCATTGACCTACTTATGAATGTCATAAAATTATTAATGTATAATGTCCTCTTCAACATTTATATAGTGAGTTGTATTACATGTGTACATACACTTCACAACTTTGACCTTATTTCAATTTAAATGCCTCTTACATCTCTTAGCTATAATTATTGAGATATTTCTTTACTCCAAGGAACTTGTACGTTCTAAACTATGCATGTTCGATTAAATATGCATGTTGCTACTAAATATATGAGTAATGACCTAGTAAGGTTTAGTTCCTTTTAGTAGCGTATATTTGAAGCATTTTCCCCATAAGGGTGAGTTAATAGTTCAACTTGTGGTCAAAATCACATCAAAAAATGAATTGCATCATTACATGTAGATGCACCAATTAACAAAAAATATTAAATCAAAATATAGTTTACAAAAAATTCCATAGTCTCATAGCGCACACAGGGACTTGTCTTTCATGAACTTAATGATATTTCATGGGAACCTCATGAATAGATACAATTAAATAAAACCTTCAGAATATGTTCTAGGATGGAAATCAATTAATTGCCCATCAATTTCAGCTACGTTGATAAAATATCATGAACTTCTTTCCTAAGATGTATATAGATTCCATCTATCTTTCTTCGTGTTCACCATGATCTATGGAAGAAAAATTTATTATGTTTTCTATTTTTGTTTTCCTGTTACCTCATAATAGTTCAATGCTTCTTCCCTTAAGATCTCTTATAAGTATAACGTCATTCTATTAATCTATGTCCTCAATTATACTACACTTCTCAATCATGAAAACCATAATTTAATTTTAATATGAGCAAAGTAATATGATGACAATATGTAAGAGGAGACATATCAACATGAAGCTACCCATTGTCTTCAAACTTTCCTTATCCACCATTACTTCTTTCAACACTTTCATTCATATTCATAAGCCATGATGACCACACCACTAAATATCATCATCGAGACTCTCCATAATCATACCTTACAATTATTTCAAATGTGTTCATTCATCAAGCTCGACTCTGAGAATCTAATGCTAGGCCTATCATGTGTAAGTATCTTAAACCAATTTTAAATCATGGTATAGAGACTTTGTGCCATCACAAGATAATTTGACAATAAGTTAAGCTTGGAAAAAACTTGCAGAACATATAATGAAGTAAAAAATTAATCTTCACATAATTCCAAATTGTTGATGTTTAGGCACAATAAAATAGTAACCACTTTATGGTTGACCAATTCTACCTCTTGAAAATATTCAACAAGTTAATTGTTTTCACTTCTTTGGATTACTCTCTACTCCATCACAACAGTGGAAGGTTCTATGTTATATAACAATATTGCAATATTATTTGTTCAAATCTAACCTTATAGGGTTTTTTCTCCCACAATGCTATTAGTTACCCATCACAGTGTATGAATACAATACATAGACTTGATAAATTCAATATAAAGTAAAAAAAGTACTGTGAAGTGTGTATAAAGAATAAACTTCTTAAATTGTGAGCATAGGTGGCTTATGAAAAAAACAAACAATGCATAATCGTATCTCTCAAAATTATACATGCAACATCAAGGAAGAAAATTATTACCATGATGCTAAAAGAACCAAGTCATTTTTTTGGTAGTGATTCCATCTAGAACAATTCCCTCCAATCATTAAGTGAATGCTTGTATGGAGGTGCTTCACCATGAAGTCAGCCTGCAATTCCAACTACCATCAAATTTCCAATTGCAAGACAAATAGAACATCTTTGAACAACTAAAAAAATGTCAACACTTGGCAAGCATACTCCATAGCTTTGAGCCAAATGAACATGCTCCTGCAATCAACATGTAACATTTGTAAAATTCGAGTGGTAAAATTCTTAAAAAAAATAAACCAAAGAGGGTATATATAATTCAGACTCAAATATCTCAAATAAGTTATGTTTAGACTCAAATTTTTGTCTTCCATTTTCTAATGCTATGCCAACTATAGATACAGGGTAAAATACCCATCATAAGGAGCTCAATTACTAATAACAACATTGACCAATAGAATGTAGTTAACCACAACATTTCCACTAATTGGACAATGGTCAAACCACTATTGTAGCCAATTCAGACCACCATCGCGACCTTTAACCACTCAACTCTATCGCTCTGCAAGGCAGCTCATTCCTTAAATAATGCCATACTAACGCTTCCTGCTAGCAACTTCTTGTTAGCAATTAATTGACCAGAATGTCCTTAATCCTTTGAAGAACAGGATAAAAATATTCCTAGGTGTTGAAGTTCTGAATTTCATTGTAGAGGAGATTGGCTCTTTTGTCAACACACTACCTTAACCATGCTCGATCATAGAGTATTACAATAAAGCAAGGGACATCACAATCCATGCATATGACCATCGCTTGCTACCACCATTGGGAAATCCCGATAGGCATTTCCATATGATTTTACACCTGCATGCCTCTATGGTGAGAGCTGGAGGAGCCTAAGATTTGGTATTAATGTTAGCCTTGATCTGCTCTTAACCTTACACGTTTGTGTCCATTGCAAGTAGAAGATAAAGTTAGTGCGTTTTTTCTACATGTAATGAAGGATAAACACTATCCTAATTAAGGATAACCATGACCATGAGGATATCCATTATCCACTGAATGATTTTGTGGAGTAGAAGATTCCAAAACAAAGAGTAAGCTCATATTTTTTATAGTTGTGCAATTCATACATCTCTGGATCTATGGATAAAGCAAGTGGTAAAGTGGTATTGATAGGGAAACATCGGTTGACAAGGAGCTTTTCTATAACAATTAAATTGAAAAGGTGTCATTTATTTAAATCAAATGTTCCCATTGAGCTTAATGACATGGGGTTTTGAAAAAAAAATCAGAATTAGTAACTAAAAAATGTGGAAGTATCTATTAATTAATGAATGTCATGCAGACCTCTCTCTAGTTTTTCATGACCTCCATGATTTGGGTCAAGGTTGATTAATAGTACCCAATTTTAAGCATTGTAGAGGGACAAGTCAATTCATACACATTCTTGTTACAATTCGAAATATTAGTACTCAAAGATCTTATTAGAAAAATAAGGGTGTAATAGAGGGCTATAATGCATCCATTATCTTGCGGTATTAGCGAGGTTGTTCTCAGATGTAATCCCATAAAAAGGCATGGATAAATCACTTCAATAGTAAGGCGTGGACAAATCAAAGCCTTAAGAGTTACTCCTTTGTTTTCATACACAACCCATATACACTTCGTTATTAGAGCAGCCAGTGCCTACATTAAAGAGACATCATTTTCAACCAAGTTAATACTTTAGGGATTCCTCTCTTAACATTTCATATAGATCTATATTTAGTATATTCCTTAAATTTTCAGCCTATGTAATTTACATAAATAATTTATTGTAAATCTATTGTTTGGCCATATTTATTTTGATTCTTGACTTATACACATTTTTAATGTACGTTGTGTATATGGTCAAAGAACACTCCGAAGGAATAGATTACAACTGATGCATCATGCATGAGTTATTATAGAATTTGTTTGTTTGAGTGTGGTTTTGTGTGTGAAAAGCCACATCAAAATTTCCTTGAGCACAACGTTGTGACATGGAGAATGAAAACCACAAATTGTATTGCGAGCCATGGGAATGAATTGAACAAACTATTGTTCATGGAGAGTGGGAGCTAAAAGGAGTGGACAACATGAAACTGTAACATTGAAAATGTGAAACGTGGAGACATGTTGTGAGCCATCAGTCATATATACAAAAATAGTCAACAACTGAAAACATAATATAATATTCAAGCCATAGAGAAGGTCAAGCAGTCATGGAAAATAAGTTCAATTTTGTTGGGTAAGGTACCTACCAGGGGAATGTTGAATGTTCATTAGATTTATTGATACGAGCAAATAAATATAAGCTTTGAATTAACTTTGAATAACTAAAAGGAGTCTTAAATTTGTCCTCATTATCTTTTATTCTATGCACCCTCATTTAATTATCGATCATTACATATACATACATCATTTATGTTTATCTTTGAAAACAAGATACTAATCGACCTCCAATCTTAACCCCGCACATAATTCTCATAACACTTCGACCCTCAGTATTATTTAGTGATCCATACACATAGTAATTCTTTACTTGTTATAAAACTCACTCCATCAAATGCTACAATGGTCACTAAGATATGTAGTTTAACTCCATATATATAGTGGATACACTACATCAACCAATGTGGGTGTTTAGGTCCAAATTAATAGATTTATCTGCTACATTCCAAATCAGCACTTCACATTTACTATGCATACATTATATCCCAGAGGAAAGAATCAACGTGGGAATTCAACATGATAAAATTAGGCATTTTGATTTCATTCCTTTGATGACCAAAACAAGCACTAATGCATTCCATACAAATCACAACTTCATATTCAATAGGTAAGTTGTCACCCCCATGTCTACATTGTCAAAAATAGCTAGTATTGTCATACAACACGATCATAGTCCTACTGTCATAGTCGAAGGCATTAATGACATATGTTTTATGAAGTACGAAACATAGTGAATAATATGTATCATAACTAAGATTATCTTGAGTGGTTGCAATTCAAATAATGATTCATAATTCATATCAAAGATAACTTGGGGCATATATAACTTGAGCAAACATTCTATAACATTGCAATCCTTAAAGATATATAGAAGTTCATGGATTTTAAAGCAACCTCAGTTCAAAATTACCTTCGATTTCAAATTCCTTCAAAAATAAATAGTTTTAAGATTTTTTTGCAACCTTAATGGCTTCTAGGGCCTTAGGCACTACTTTATAATTCATTGGAATATTTTTCTTACACAAATTTTATAACCATCCCCTTCAGTAACCTCTTATTTGTTTCAGACACAGTTTAGGACCTACAACTCATGCATATTTTACATAGGTGGATTGTCCCATAGGCCACAGTGTTTTAACTTAGAGATCAATTACCATTTACCACATACCTCCTTCACCCAACCTAGAAATCACCTACTATGCCACCATTACTAAATCGAACTTCGATTAAATTTAGTTTGAGTAGTTGTCACATGCAGAATTATTCAGTTATATGATAAACAAAAATAACACATATAATTATACCCATAATTTTAAATGTTTGAGAACATAAAGAGTAAGTAGATAACATATAGAACATCTCATGAAATCGAATCAGACCAGAGTAGAGGAAAGAATGTCACTTCAAAAATCGAGCACTACCTCCAAACCTAGAACTGACTTCCTCTAGTTCACCCCCGAGCCAAGAGTTATTGCCATGGATCAATTGCCTCTTGTTGATCTCATTAATTGATATTTAAATCCCTCTTTCATGATATGGTATCCTTTAATCACGTCCCGCTTTTATGGATATTTTTATCCATTTTTCTAGGCTTTTCTGAGAAACATTCCCCTTTCTTTCCCGAGAGGATTTTCCTCATAAAAACTTGTCTTTCTCACCTACAAGGATTTTATATTCTTCTTAAACTTAGAATCCTTCTCCAGCTAAGTAACTTAATAGATGTTTATCTCTCATTCCATTATGCTTATCTAGAATTGGATCTAGAAGTCTTATCATGAAAGAGTCATCCATTCCCTTTCACCAATGTGATTTCATTTGGCAAGAATCTCATCTCTTGGTTTCTTGTTTTCCAAGTGATTAAATTATCTTTATTGTTTAATTAATAATAAATTATTTTATTTCATTTTTATACCTCAAACCTAGTATTTCCTAGCTTTGGTCAACATATTGTTACATACAATAGAGGGGAGTTACACTATGACATTTGATGATCTCATTGAACCAATTTATAATAATAAAATAATCCTCGAAAAATTATAACTACCTTCATCCCTCTTCAATAGAAAACAAGATCAAAAGATTAAGGCTAAGTAACTCTACATAGTTATTATTACCCTGGCCTAGACCACTTTGATGGTTGTAGTATTGTTTTTCCTTTAGAAATAAAATGGATCTTGAGCATCATCCAATATTTTTATTTTCCATGCAATTTATAGAAAATCTATTTTTTTTTAATAGAAAGTGAGGTGTGTTTCAATAAATAGCTTATTGGAAAAATGTAGCTTACAATTATCCCAAAGTTGGGAGCTACTTGATGTGCATTGGAATTGTTTTAGCTCATTACGATTTCTCTCCCTGTTATGTTGACTAGATCTTACTTTTGTGGATGTAAAAAAAATCTTGTTGTGAACATTTTTTGGCCACATATTAAAAGCTAAGACATTTATGCAAAGAGAATGAGGGAAAAGTGTGTAGAACTGTATCGAAATAATGTGTTGGATGGGATGAAGAACAATGGTTTTATTCTATCTCAGCTTCTTGAAACTCATATATATTTTTCTAGAGAAGCATTTTTACGGTGTAATAATAATTAAGTTTGTGGAATTGAAGATGTGGCAGCAGTAATTATTGAACTTTCATGAATGGAAATTTATTTGACCTAATCCCTAGATTGTTGGAGTGAGTCACAAGCTACATTATGAAGTTGATTTACCAAGATTATCCAATGAGCTTATGAGAATGCATAAGAAAAGGAATGCGACATGATTTATTATGGTTTGCTTCAATTACATTGAAACCAATCATGGTGTTGAATTATTTGTGTTAAGTTGCAAGTTAATCATTTAAAATTTGATGCAATTTTTTTTTTAAACCTCTATCTTTGGAAATACTATTATAGAGGAGTGTTCCAGATTTGATTTCGATTGTTGGATGGATGTAATTAATGGCTATGACTTACCTAGCAAAAGTGAAACTTTGCTTGGTTTTTAGTCTAATATCAATCATCGATTAGATACATTGTATGGCCGAAGTGAGAGGTGAATAACCAACTCCTCTTTGGCTTTTTTTTTTTAAGGTTGAACTTAGTTTCTTATAGGTTTGGGGAGCTATTTAGAAAGAGTTGTGTGATGCAACATTTTAATTTAAATAATGTTTTTCATCCACAAAAAATCAAATTGTTATATTTGTAATTTCATCAAATTGGTTTTTCAATTGTAGATGGTAAGATTCTTTTTGGATTGAAAACGCGAGTTAATCATCTTATTTTTATAATTAAAGTTTTTCTTTGTGCATTTTGATCTCCTTTGGCTATTGCATCATTCAGTGTTAGAGTATTAACGTAATTAAAAAGAGGAATTTAAGTAATGTAGGTTGTCCCTATGACCGATCTATTTGTCAAAGGATGGCATTTAGAGTTGGAAGAGGTAGAGGTCAAGGAAGAGGTTGAATAGTGGTAAATACAGAGTTGAGGGAATATGTGAGAACTCTTCGGTGAATGCAATAAGCCATAGAGGACACTAGGAATTATGATCATACATGTGATACAAGTGATGAAGAACTTACATAGGAGGAAGATGAGACAGTTGTAGAACCCCGAAGGTAAAATTTTAAAGTATATTTTGGTCGAGGCATCGGATCAAAGGAAGAAGTACCTACATATAGTGGAAGTTTGGATCCATAAGAATTGGTGGATAGGATAAATTATTTGAACATGAATTTTGACTATGCAAATATACCATAGTAGAACCAAGTTAATTAAATTATCGCAAAGATGAGAGGACATGCAACTTTATGGTGGGACAGGGTGCAGGAAGAAAGGGCCTTGAAGAACAAAGCAAAGCTCAGGAGAGGGAGTAGGATGCCTGATCAATTGGATCATACATTCCTTCCTGAATGTTACCAATTAATTTTGTTTATGAATATGAATAATCTTATAAATATGAATTTTATAAAGTGAACATTAGACCATGATACATAGCGGGCACACGTGAGAGATTTTCCATCTACATCAATGATTTGAGATTTGACATTTAGGTTGAATATGTTGTAATGTAATAGAGATTTGTTGAAGAAGCTTATCAAGTTGCATTTAAAAATGAAGAAACATTGATGAGGGAAGCATATTCAAAGAAGGAGAGTAAGGTGTTCTAGAGGAAAATAATAACAAAAGAAGAGAGAAGCTAGCAGCTCAGGCCAACAACTAAAACCAAAAAGAACCAGTGATTCCAAAGGGAGAAGGTCTTCTTTAAGAGGATGAGGAAGAGGGAGAGATCAAAAAGTGAGATGTTATACTTGTGGTGAATTTGGTGATTATTCATGGGACTGTCCAGATAATGCTGCAAGGAGAAGACACACAAAAGTAATACAACCTGAAGTTAAAACACCAAAGGGGGGAGAATAATGTGTCAATGTTTTAGAAGAAGGATAAGATTTAATGATGAAGCGAGAGATACTAGGAAGTGATAAATATGTAGGTGAACTAGTGAAAATAAGAAGCTTATCTAGGGCAACTTCTAAAGAAAAAGGTAAATGTTGCAAGTTGATTGTTGATAACGGTCGTTCTTACAATTTGGTTTTCCTAAAAAGTGGAAGAGAAATTATAGCTAGATAGGATGCCACACCCTACATTGTATAAGGTTTCATGGTTGCAGAAGGATTAACAAATATTTGTAAGTGAGAAATTCCAAGTGGAGTTCCAAATTGGAAAATATTAAGAACAAGTTCTTTGTGATATTTTGTAGATGGATACTTGTCATGTAGTTCTAGAAAGACCTTGGAAAGACCTACACTTTTGAAAAATATGGACAAAATCATGTGTTACTACCTATAAAAAATGAAGGGATCAGAGAGATATTGGATCCAAGCATACTTTTGATGAGTGAGAAAAAATGCCAACTAGGGATGCAGAAAATAGGGAATATGACAAAAAATATAATACAAAGATTGCAGCAAAAGATTTGAAGGTGACTAATTTGCCTTGAACAAACAAGAATTTATTTAATTTTGAAGAGAAAATGCTTAATGAATGGTTTAAAAAAAAATTGCAAAACAAATAATGCTTTTGAATAGAAAAAAATGGTTATGAAACAAGATATTCAAATGAATGAGTAGTATTGTTTGTGAGAATAATTTCGGCAAAATCACATAAAAAATCATTTGTCGACACGTTTCGAACCAACCATTGTGGTTCATCGTCATGACAAGTTGAATGAGTAGTAGTTAATAATTCTGAAGGATAGTAGCGTAAGAAGTTTTGGAATAATGCTGCGAATGATAAAGTAGTAGGGTATCTTGATGAAAAATCCAACACAAGACAATGGACCCAACATTTATGGTTCCAATTAATCCATGAAATTTTGTGATTTTAAATTACCTAGATAGTAAAAAGAACGTTTTTTGTAATCTAGGAGAAACAAATTTAAGAAAATCATGTGCCATCTCAAGATAAAAGGTGGAAATCTCAACTACATCTAATGAAACTATGATGGAAGAAATGGATGAAAGAATTAATTAAATGGGGGAACCACCCAAAGAAGAAACCTTGGGTATCTATTGCATTGTTACAAAAAGGCAGACGAATGGGAAATCATGGACAAGAGTCCATGACCAATTTGATGTTTTGGTGTATGATGCGGGAGCATCATGCAAAATATTTATTTTCCATGTAACTTCTAGAAATCTATGTTTCTTGAGTGGATGGTGAGGTCTCTTCCAATAAATGGCTTATTGCCCAAATGTAGCTTGTAATTATCCAGAAGTAGAAAGATACCTATTGTGTGTTGGAATTGTATTAGTTCATTAGGATTTTTCTCCCTATTTTTTCAACTAGATCCTATTATTTTGGATATAAAGAAAATCTGGTTGTAATCATTTTGGGGCTACATATTAAGAAAGAAGAAACCTGTGGAGAGCGAATTAGGGAAGAGTGTGTAGAATTGTATTCGAGAAATAAGTTAAATGGAATGAAGAACAAACATTTTATTCTCTTTCAGTGTCTTGAAATTGATATATCTTCTATCCATGCAACTAATTTTACTGTGTACTAACACTTATGTGTGAAATTGAAGTTATTGAAGTGATAAATAGTTAGCGGTCATGAAGGAAAATTTATTTGACTTAATTTCTAGATTGTTGGCGTGAGTCACTAGTTGCATTCCAAATGCGATTTATAAAAATTCTCTAGTGACTCAAAAGTTTCATTCCAAATGCAATTTATAGACATTCTCTTGCAAGCTTATGAGAATGCATAGAAAAAGGGACAACGAAGTAGCACTTGTTTTTAGGTCATGATTTATTGACATTAGATTCAATTAAATTGAAACCACTCATGTTTCTTAATTCTCTCTGCTAAGATGCAAGATGTTCATTTAAATTTTATTGTTAACTTTCACTTAAAATACCTTCGTTTGGAAATATGTGTAAAGGAACATTCGTGATTTGATTTGGATCATTCCTTGGAAGAAATTGTTGCAATTTACTTGGGAAAATTGAGAGTTTAATTTCTTTTTAATCTTATATCAATTATCGATTGGGTATATCATATGGCTAGAATGAGAGTTGATAAGCCAAGTATTGTTCAATTTTTTAAGGTTTTAACTATTTCATATAGTTTTGAATTGTAATTAAAAAAAGTTATTTGATGTAACATTTTAATTTAAATAATGTTTCGCATCCACAAGAAATTAAATAGTTATATTTGTAATTGCATCATATTAGTTGTTCAATTGTAGATGGTAAGACTCCTTTTAGCTTGGAAATTAGAATAAATCATCTTTTCTTTTTACACTAGAGTTTTTCTAAGTGGTTCCTAATCTCCTTTTGTCAATATTGTTGGGTTGTCTTATATTCTTTTGATGAGTAGCCCACATAGTTAACTGGGGGGTTAGAAGGGGGGTGGAGCCCCCATTCATTGCGCCCATTGTGTAGTATTTGAAGTCACAGGGGGTTCGAGGGCCCCAAAAAATTTTGGTTTTGGACCCTATATTAGGTTGGGCGGACCTACCTATGGTTTTGTGTATGTTTTTCGCACATTGTTTTAGACTCGATTTTTCGGTCCATGGTTTTGGACGCAATATTGGATGTTTCGGCATGTATAAATATGTATTGTAACATTGAAAGGAATATAATGGAAAATCAAGCTAGTAATCTTGGTTTTGGGAACTACGGGAAAATATCTATGTATATGTGTTTTATGTGTTATGCTCTCGCATTGTTTATTTTCTATGTTTTAGAATTCATATGTAAGTAATTTTTGTATGGGGTTAAAACCTACATTTGGTATCAGAGTTGTTTTGGCTTCAAGGGGACACCTTTGTTGATGAGGGGTTTCACTCGGGCCTGTGGTACACCCTGTTCAGTGGGAGATCTGTGGGATCGATTCTGGTGGTGAAAGAAGATGACGAGCAATGGAAAGATAGAGATCGATAAATTTAATGGTCAAAGTTTTGAGTTGTGGAAACTCAAGATGGAGGATCTGTTGATGGATAAAGATTAGTGGATTGTGGTAAATCCAGGTACTAAACCAACGGGAGTTTCTAACGAAGAATGGAAGAAGTTGGATTGGAAGGCAAAGAGCACAATATGATTGTATATGTATGATTCATTATTGTTGAATGTATTAGGGGAAGCTACAGCAAAGGCTTTGTGGGACAAGTTAGGGACATTGTACCAATCTAAGTCTCTATTAAATAAATTGTTCCTACGGAAAGAGTTGTATAACCTGAGCATGAAAGATGGAGATTCAGTGACCGAGCATCTGAATGCATTTAATACTATGGTAAGTCAGTTATCGTCTGTTGATATTAAAATTTTAGATGAAGATAAGTGCATCAGTTTGTTGTGTTCTCTACCAAATTCGTGGGATAGTCTGGTTATTGCAATAGGTAGCAATGCAACTACCTTGCAGTTTGATGAAATAGTCTCATCCTTTCTGACGGAGGAAATAAGATGAAAAAATATGGAGACCTGGAATGGTGATGCCTTGCTTGTACAAGGACGGTCCGAGAAGAGAAACAAAAATAAGTCATTGAGTGGGAGGTCTAAATCTAGAGGGAGATCTAAATCTCCAGGAAAACCTATAAATGTGGTGTGCTAGAAATGCGGGAAGGAAGGGCACTACAAAAGGGATTGTAAATCTAAAGCTCCTAATAAAGGAAATGGATCTGATGATGCTCCTTCTATAGAGGTGAAAACCACCTCAGATGAAGGTGGGGATGTGTACTTGGCTTCTTCAAGTACATATGTAGATCACGATGCATGGTTGATTGACTCAGGTGCATCCTTTCACTTCACTTCCCATAGAGAGTTTTTATACGAGTATGAGAAATATGATGGTGGTGATGTCTTCTTTGGGGATGATAGGAAAGCCAGAATCATTGGACACGGAAAATTAAAGTTGAAGTTGCAAGGTGGAAGGGTTAGAACACTTCCGAATGTTCTGCATAGTCCTGCATTGGCCAAAAATCTAATTTCTCTAAGCAAGTTGGATGATGCAGGTGTAAAAACAGCATTCAAGAAGGATACTTGTAAGATGGTTTTGGGGACACTAGTATTGATGCATGGAGTTTAGATTGGAATATTGTACAAGCTGTAAGGTAGCATTGTTGTTGATAGGTGCAAAAGTTTTGTGGTTCCTGAAAGTGGAACAGAAAATCTAGTGGTCACTGGAGAGAATACCATGCTGTGGCATCAAAGGCTTAGACATATTAGAGACAAGGGCCTTTGAATACTTCATGGTAAAGGTATGTTATAAGGTATGAGTAATAGCTCTTGGGATTTTGATTTCTGTGAAAATTGAGTATATGGGAAACAGAATTGGGTGAGTTTCCCCTGTTATCTCAAAATCAGGTCCTAATAGGCTGCTGATCAGGTTGACTCTAAGTAACTATTTCAAACCTACTTTAGGCTGAGGCTTAGCCTCCTCAACCTGAGAGGGCTCTCTCAAAAAGGGGTTAATGATTTTGATTATAGTTAAGATGGCTAACTCTTGTGAAACAACTGTAAGAATGTGAATGGTGGAAACACATTTAACAACTATCCATTAGGCTTATGGAGTCAACAACATCTCAATATGACAATGAATTCAACCTTATATAGAAGTCAGGGCATTCAGCATTTAAAATATTCAGAATATAACAACTCAGATAGGACCACCTAGCCTATGAATGCATACAGGAAGTTAGAGCACATCAAGTGAATTCTAAGTGATTACACATTCATATCACTGCAATAATTAGGAAAAGGACAACATCACACATTCTGAACATAAAAATCCCTCATGAACCCTGAGAAGTAAAGCCAAACATGTATTATCAAAACAGAGTCTTACATAAGCCAAATATCAGCCTTTTTCATAAAATTTCCAACCCTGACTACATTGCTGCTCCAACTATATATAGAGTTCTTCTACCTAACTGATATTCCTCCTCAAGCATGAGGGGAATTCGAATTCCTCCTTATTTGACACCTATTGACACTTAAACTAACTATTTAATACAAAAGACAGCTAACTAGGAGTCCTAAAGACCTAAGACAATTAGGAGTGTAACTGCTCATTATGATCAAAACAACCTTATCTAAACATTTAAAACATTATTTGACACCTAAAACTCCATTAATTCAAAATTGATGGCACTCATAACCTTCCAGCTGGCCCTTGATGACTCATCCTTTTGTTGTTCCTAGAAACTAGGAAATTGTCCCTTGCTCTGTTCTGGCTGAAAAATAGGTCTTGGGACAGAGCTCATAATTTCTCATAAACAATGTATTTAGAAAAACTGAATGAGGCTTTTGTGAACCAATCCATGCTTAACAAAAATCTCTCTTGTTATTTTTAAACACCTTTCCTACCACTCACAATATGTCTTTGACAAACAAGTGTCAAACAGAGAAATAGGCTTGTGAAAAACTGCACTTACAACAGTTTTGTAGCGCAATTTTAGTCATCCATTTCTCCCAGCTAATGCTGTATTTGAGGAAACTGAAGGATTTTTTTCTAGCTCAGGCTGTTAGGAATAAAAACCTCTTTCAATTTTCCAAAATGTGCTTTCAGTTGCTCTAGAGACATCCTGGAAGTTGACTACCTTTTCATAATAAAACTTTGGAGTTCATAAATGTATTTCCTTTCTTTTCTTCTTTTTGAAACTTGCAACCATCAAACTAGGATGAGAAATTTTGGCATTAGATTTCTTAAGTGATAACAGTGGCTCCACTTGGGATAGTGTGCTCCTGTAGTACACTAAGAACTCACAGGTCCAGAGCTTTGTTCATTTTATGAAAACATAGATTTTCTTGATGAGCATGCCTTTCCAGCTTCATGGGCCTTCACCTCGGGCTTGAGCTTGATGATCACTGGAGAAGAGAGAAGTCTATATCTACTAAAAAAAAAAAATTGCTCAATCAACCTTGAGCTTATTTGTATTTTCCTACCTACCTACTAGCTACAATTTCAAACTTCTTTCAGCTCAATCAATGTGAAATTTCCAATGTAGCCAATCATTTGTCTTATCTGCTATTGGAGTTTTTTGACTGCATCGGAGTTCAGAGCCGCTATGATATGGTGATGACCACTGCCACTGAAATGGCTTCTGATTTTCATAGAAAAGCTGAAACACTGGAGAGTAAAACTCTTCCATGTATTCAGCTATAGGATCCCATAATACATGATCAGCTTCATGATTCTTGTAACTTTCTGGCTGTGCAAACTGATCTTCAATAACAGTGTACTCTTCCTCAATCGTGAAAGAGAAAGGAAGCAACACCCTCTCCTTGTGTTCTGACATAGAAACCTTCTGAAAAGAATGATCATAACCATGAAGACTATATGATTGAATTTGACCTTCTAAATGTTCAATATCTTTCTCAATGTCTTTAGCAAATTCATCCAAAAATTTCATCTTATCTTCTGTCTTGCACTCAAATGATTTTAAAAATGAAGACAAGGACAAAGAAAAATTTTCATCTATTCCTTCATTAATATGATCCTCATTCCATTGTTTAAAACTTTGAACTGAAGGAGAGTTTGCCACCACATCTGATCTATCCATCCATTCCTCCAAAAACATATACCAAAAGTCTTCAAATGACTTAATGGATTTGGCGGGAAAGCTTTCAATCCACCGTTTACATTTCCCTTGAAATGAATCATAGAACAACATAATGCAAACATCCTCATGTTTAACTCTAAGAAGCTCTGTAAAATCACAGAAATCTAATATATGCTTCACAGTTAAACTTAAATCTTCTCCGTTGAATTTTGGACCATTCCTTAGAAAATATGCATCCTTGGGAAAATGATTTGGAAAACCACGAATTCC